>CM019152.1:3734997-3799799 GCA_009733165.1 Naja naja
ACTGCACCTCATACAATGAAATCAAACACCATCTTCAGTGCACATCATGACCATGACCATGAAAATAAACACAAACACACATTGAACCGAAAACCCCCAACACCACACCAACACTGCACTATACAGCAGAATTCAAAAGAGCTACTGCCCTGGGATAGAAGCTGTTTTTCAGCCTATTTGTCCTTGTTTTTATTATTCTGTACCGTCTGCCAGATAGGGTGCCCAGGATGAGATGGATCTTTGAGAATGTTTTGAACTTTCTTAAGGCAGCGGGAGCTATAAAGCTCTTCCAAAGAGGGGAGAGGGCAACCCATGATCCTCTAGGCAATGACGTTAACCCTCTGGAGTGCTGTCCTATCTGCCACTGTGCAATTGGCAAACCATACAGAGGTGCAGTAAGTTAAAATGCTCTCTATGGTGCGGCGGTAGCAGGTCACCAGCAATTTTTCATTCAGTTGTTGTTTTCTGAGAAGTCTCAGGTAGTATAATCTCTGCTGGGCCCTTTTGACCAGGGCTGCAATGTGAGCACTCCAGGTCAGATCCTCTTTTATGGTAACACCCAGAAACTTAAAACTGGCCACTTGCTCCACTTGGTCTCCATTGATAAACAAGGGCTGGATGTCTGATCTGTTCCTTCTATAATCCACTATAAGCTCCTTGGTCTTATTGGTGTTGAGGACCAAGTTATTGTCTCCACACCACAAAAGCAACCGGTCCACCTCATCTTGGTAGGCAGACTCATCCCCCTGGATGTTTCCTGGAATCCAGGATTTCTTTGATTTTGAAGTGTTGCTCACCTTCGATGAGGAGGGGAATTGCGGGGGGACAGGTTGGGCTAGTCGAAGAGGAGATACATGTTCAGGCTTTAACAAGCTAACATCAAACACAGGATTAAGGGTTTTGGGTAGCTCTAATATACTGTGACCGGATTGACAATTCTAACTATGGGGAAAGGGCCTACATACTTGGGCCCTAATTTTTTTTTATTTCTGGGTGGTCTGCAAGTACTTCATAGATAGGACGTCCCTGTCCCGTACTTGGAACTCTTTTGGTTTAGCTCGTTTCTTGTCAGCCTGTCATTTATGGGCTTGATGTGCCTTGTCTAGTGCCTTACGGGTGATGGGCCAAATGGGGAACCACAGATTCTTTTACTCACTTATTGCTCTCACCCTGTTTCCTATGTATCCTGTAATTCCCTAGTTTATAACTTTTACCCTGTCACCTATTCTCCCTGTGCTTTGATTTACCTTGGGGAATGTACAAGGGGGGAGGGCCATCTGTTTTCTCTCAGTTCGGAAGCCTCACAGAAGAAGCGCATGGGAACGACTCCTTATCTCTCAGAACGACCATTTCCACATCTTCATACCTGTGGATTGGCTCATTCAACATCAGAATGAGGGGAGGGGTTTCTAACCACTTTATTCTAATGGAATTGCCTGGGGGGAACTCAGACCCTACTTTGCATTGTCCTGCATGCACTTCCTTTCAATAAAAGTTTCCTTTTCAAATGCTAAAATTTTGAGAGTCCACGCTTTCTTGAATGGGAAGGAGAGGCAGGACCTTACACTGCCATTTGACCAGATGTAAAATTTTACAAAGCCAAAATGCCCAGCAGATTTTGAATCATAGGCCCGTTGCAGCATAGTCCCCCTGAGACTGGCAGGAATGTATAGTTTAGTGCCAATCCAAGCCAGGCCACCTTGCATGGTGCACTCGTTTGAGTACAACAGGAACCAGTCATCACTTTTCAGTGCTCCTTTCAGCTCTTCGCTTAAGTCACTGGGAAGGTCGAGGTCTGTTTTTCCCTTGGCTCTGATGACCACTGGGGCAACTAGTTGCTTGGAAGGGATAACTGGATGGATTACTTCTGGCCAAGCACAATTGTATGGTGGGCAACTTAGACAAAGCATCCGCCATAAAGTTCTTCCCCCCAGGAAGGTAGCACAAGAGAAAAATTAAAATGGTTAAAGTATTGCGCCCAACAAATTTGTTTGGGGTGACAGTTTTTGGAGTGCTTTTAGGGCTTCCAGGTTTTTATGGTCAGTCCACACCTCAAAAGGGTATTTTGCCCCTTTGAGAAATGCCTCCAATAGGGCCCATCAGACAGCAAATGCTTCCTTCTCCCATATTGCCCATCTCCTTTTGTTTTCAGTTAATTTCCTGGAGGTGTAAGCACAGGGTTGTAAGGCCCCAGTGGTGTTTGCCTGCAATAGCACGGCCCCCACAGCCATGTCATTGGCATCAGCCTGGACTACAAAGGGGACATCTGTGCTGGGCTATTTAAGTATGGGTTCAGCTGCAAATAGCTGCTTAAGTTTCTCAAAGGCTGCTTGGTGTTCCATTGTCCACTCAAGGGGATGGCTAGGTTTTGGTTTGGCCTCTCCCTTTGTCTTCAGGAAGTTGGTAATGGGTAATGCAATTTTAGCAAAGGAGGGAATGGATTGTCTATAAAAGTTTTCAAAACTCAAAAAGCTTTGCAACTGCTTTCTGATGCGGAGGGGGGTACCCACTCCATGACTGCCCGCACCTTCTCAGAGTCCATTTCTATCCCCTCATGTGATATGTGGTAACGCAAATAGTCAATTTTACACTGGTGAAATTCAAATTTTGACAATTTGGCATACAGTTCAGCAACCCTGAGTTTTTCCAAGATTGTGCGCACTAACTTCACATGTTCTTCCATAGTTTCGGTGTAGATAAGAATGTCATCTAGGTAAACCAGGATCTCTTTGTACAAATCCTAATGCAGCAGCTCATTGATCAATTGCATGAACACAGCAGGTGCCCCTTGTAATCCAAATGGGAACACCCTGAACTGGAAGCAACCCAAAGGGCAATTGAAAACGGTTTTCCACTTATCTTCCTCCTTAATGCAGACTCTGTAATAAGCTTCTCTCAAGTCCAGCTTAGTAAAGAGTTTTCCTTTGGCCAGATGAACCATTATGTCCTTTGTTAGAGGCAGTGTATAAACGTTCTCCACACACACGTTAAGCCCTTTATAGTCCATGCATAAGTGAAGAGACCCATCCTTTTTCTCATGACACAACAACAGGAGCGGCCACTTGTGGCCCAGCTGGTTGGATGAAGCCATATTAAAAAGTTAAGGTCTGCAAACACAAAGTTAATTAAATTAGGTCTCTCAGAGGAACTACATGTTCACAAGAATAAAATACCTGTACACATACACCTCAAATGTCAGCCTAGAATCAGCACATGACACCCCGGACAAGCTCCCCCTATAAAAATTTGCTACTGGAGCCCAAGCAAACTGTTTTGCTTTTAGGAATAAATAATTCTTCTTTCCTCATAGCTGTCTGGATCTCATTTTTATTTATTCTTGTGCAACTCCAGCTTGAGTTGGAACCCTTACCCAATTTTCTGGCAATGGGCAAGGCCTATTATTTTTTTGGTATGAGATACAGGATGTACCTGTACCCTGTACTTTTGAGGTACCTGAATTCAAAAATTGTTCCTTTGTGATGCACTGTTTCGCCCAGTTAAAGATTACATGCAGGCAGACATGAAAGTTTGAATAGTGCATTGATTAAAATACTTACAGAAAGAAAGTCCACTTTTGTGGTGAAGGAGCCCTGCCTGTATTTTGGAGTGTTGCCGGATGGAAGCCAGTAGCTTTCACCATTACTGATATGCTAACTCCACATGCGATCACTCCTTTTATAATGAGTGCAGGCAGATCAGATGAGTTCAGTAAAACTTTGATGGTGTAGCCTCTGTAATAGTTTCATGCATTTCAACCCAGTACCACTACTAAAATTGTTGAGTAACAATGGTCGGAAATGGATAGGTTTGTAGGTGATGATGACCTTCTCACCCAATGTATTTATTTTTGCAGGTGAAAATAAATCAACATTAATATTCTGTTAACACTGTTATACTTTGGAGTTTTTAAAAAATGGATTTGGAAAGTCTGCCATATTCCAAAACTGAAAGCATAGGGAAGGGTTTTTCAAATTTTATGAGGCATGAAATCCATCAGCTCATAATGATAATTATTCTCCATAGCTTTTGAACCAAATTCAATCACTAGATTTCTTTGACCCCTTCTTATTAAAGTATTTGCATTTCAGGTCCTGACAGTACAAAAGTTCAAAGATGCACCCATCAGTCGTGCCAAGAATACTTATGAACAAACATTGGGAGGGAAGAAGGAAATGCTTCAAGGCATTCAAGGACAGTATCATACTGTGAACAATAGAAAGCATTGGGTAAGCAAGAAGTGGGTCAGCATGCTCTGGAAACATTCTGTTCTTACCCCTCAGGAAAGATAAATTTATCCTTTGCATTTTACTTACATTTTCCTTAATTTAATGTGGACAGACAGTTTTGTTAATTAACAACAGAAGTACCGTGTTTCCCCAAAAATAAGACACTGTCTTATATTTATTTTGGCTCCCAAAAACACACTAGGTCTTATTTTTGGGGTAGGTCTCTCTCTCTCTCTCTATATATATATATATATATATATGTTTTCTAGCGGTAGTATAGACTTAGAGTCATTGAGTTATTCAAAGTTGATATACTGTTTATCTCAGCTTCGCTCTCCAGGAGAACGGCTGAAGACACCAGCGAAGATGACGGATGAGATTTCAAAACGCTGGGTATTTCAACCTTACAGACAAGACCCATACCCAAGACCTACATATATATATATATATATATATATATATATATATATATATATTTAATGAAAAAAACACTTACCATATTCATGTAGAACAATGTACATTTATTCATGTACTAAACCACTAACAAATCGATACAGAGTTTCCTAACATAAGACACTGTCTTATATTTTTTTTGGCTCCCAAAAACACACTAGGTCTTATTTTCAGGGTAGGTCTTATTTTCGGGGTAGGTCTTATTTTTGGGGTAGGTATTATTTTCGGGGTAGGTCTTATTTTCGGGAAAACACGGTAGTTTGCATTTACTTTTACAATTTCAATTGAAGCAGATAGAGCTCTGGAGTCTGGAAAATACTTTGGCTAAACTACTCTAAAAGGTAAAGTCAGAGAAAATTTCAGTAAAGCAAGTTTCTATTGTATAGTTGTATAAGCCTGATCAAAGTGACAAAAGTTACTTTATTGTGCTCTTATATTTAGAAAAGAAAAATATACGAAGTCTGTACTTGACTCACAACTATTCATCTAGC
This sequence comes from Naja naja, assembly GCA_009733165.1. Taxonomy (NCBI): domain Eukaryota; kingdom Metazoa; phylum Chordata; class Lepidosauria; order Squamata; family Elapidae; genus Naja; species Naja naja. The sequence goes on from CM019152.1 coordinate 3,740,168, forward strand.
AACCATTTGAAATTACAATGGAATAAAAAAAAGTGACTTTAGACCTGTTATTTGCACTTAAAACCGTTGCAGCATCCCCAGTCTTTGTGATCAAAATTTGGGTGCAACTGGCATATATTACAAAGGTTGCAGCATCGTGGCGTCGTATGGTCGCTATCTTCCCAGCTGACTTCCTACATACAAAGTAATATGGGAAAGCCAGATTTGCTTAACAATTGCATGATTCACTTAACAACTGCAATGATTTGCTTAACAACCATGGTAAAAAAGATAATAAAATTGGGCACAACTCACTTAACAACTGCTTTGCTTACCAACAAAAATTCTAGTGCCAATTGTGATCATAAGTTGAGGACTACCTGTATTCATGTATATGAAATATCACCTAATTCAGGGGTCCTCTAACGATTCAACTCTCTGATTTCTTAATGAGATTTCATATTGTTCTTTGACCCCATAATAATAATGCTGGTACTTACCTATAAAGCCCTACATGGCTTGAGGCCGGGGTACTTGAGGGAATGTCTCTTGCCAGCATCGAGTGCCCATCGCCCTGTGCGCTCCCACAGATAGGGCCTCCTTGGGGTGCCGTTGGCCAGACAATGTCGGCTGGCGACCTCCAGGGCAGGCCTTCTCTGTGGGAGCGCCCCTGGAGCGGCAATTGGCCCCTGACCTCCGCTCCTTCCGCCACGGCCTGAAGACATGGCTATTCAAACAAGCCGGCCTGGACTGAGGGTGGTGCTTTTTAGTTGTTTTAAATGTTAGTGTCTTCTGTGGGTTTTAGACATTGTTTGGCTTGGGTTTAATAACTTTTAAATAATTTTAAACTTTTGTATTGTGTGTTTTATGATGTGAGCAGCCCTGAGTCCTTCGGGAGATAGGGCGGCATACAAGTCCAAACAAACAAACAAATAATGCCATTATTATTATTATTATTATTATTATTATTATTATTATTATTCACAAGATACACCCCAAAATACAAATACCTGCAAATAAAAGTAGAATACTATGGCAAAAAAGCAAAGATAATACCAATAGTAATAAGCATCTTGAGTGCAATCTCTAATTATGTGGAGCAACACTACCGGCATTGTCAAAAGCATCATCAGTCAACTGAAAAAGGCAGCTTTACTATCAAAAACTGCCTCTCACAGGTCCTTGGGAAAGGCTTGACAGGTGGGCAAAAATGTGAAATCCAGTCTAAACATCTGGCTGGATGCACAATCAACCATAACAATAATAATCTTTGATAGTGCAACAGATCCTTGGAGATTAATATTGACCACTTTGGGGAACTCTGATTAAACCCTAATCAGTTAAATCAACATATTTTACCTTAAATAAACCCTGATGATGCCACTAAAACCAATTATTGCTAATCAATGCATATTAAGGTTAGCTCGGTAAAAAAAATATATAGGGAAAATGTTGCATATGTCTCAACTTTAAGTAGGTGAAAGAGAAGGGATTATGGCTAAGGAGAAATTGGGGCGGTGGAAAAGAATTGCAAGTGAAATAATCTCCATACTTGGTCAATCTCTACTATTTTTGCTTTTCTTAAAAGAGGATTTTAGAATCATACTACCAGCCCTTGTGGACTAAACCTGTTGCTGTTAAAATATCAAATGGGTAAATAATAACTAGCTAGTAATTCAGGAGCATGATAACTAATGTTTGCCACAGCTTGCATTACTAGGACCCGATTGGACATAGCCCAGATGTTTCAAAGTCCATCTCAACCCCCTGATTTGACACTCAGTATCCCAGGTAGTCCAAAGACTCTTTATGGAGTGTTCCACATTTTGGAACACTTTATCAGATTTGTAGCAGAAGTGAGCAAGTTAATTCACTATGGTTTATTAAGTATCTATCCTTCTACTAAGAAGATCCGACTGCCTGCTGTTAAAACACAGTCGGGGATCAAAGGCAAGGAAAAAAGACAAACCAACTTTTCTGCTCGTCAAATTACTGCATTGAGCAAAAAGAGGTGGAGGACAGGAGAGTGTCCCAGTATAATTTTGCCCAGCCTGTTGAGAGCACCTCCCACTTCTGGATGGGGCACAGAGAATTAGGGATATTTATGGGCCTTGTTAGCCATAAACTTTCCTGTTTCGGCTGCAATGACATTCCTCCAGCTGTTAGACTTGGGGAAGGACATGTCAAAACAATGCCTTCTCAGTGGCCCAAGACCCAGAGATGAAAACCATGCCTTTTTCCGAATTAAAATCCAATTCCACGCATATGTTTGTTCAATTAGTTTCTGAACATCCTCCAGAAATAATTAACTGGATTGAAAGGAGGGAACATGAATGGAAGTAGTGACTCAAGGTTTAGAATTAGTGGGGAAAATAAGTCATTGGAAGAATGATTCAGAATAGAACTGAAAGTAAAAAATACAGAGTCTAAGGAGCAGAAAGAAGCCACCGCAGAGAAAAGAGAGGATCATGACTTAAAAAGCTAAATCACAGTAGGAATAAAGACAAGCATAAAAAAAGTTGTGCTTATTTTGTTAACACTAAATACAAAATACAGTATATCGGCGTGCATGTGCTTTCATGAAAATAATGTCAATAGGAGGTATCATTCAGTTCTGTGACTAGGCATTTAAGATTATTTTTTAAATGTTGATTTCCAGTGCATGAATTTTCAGCAATGTGAAGATGTGAGTTTAGGAACATACAAAAACATAGGAACAGAGAAGATGTCTAGAAGGAAAATTCTAGATGGTGGTTTTAGAATCAGAACATTCCTATAAGAAAATAAAGGAACAACGGAGAGATGAGGTGGATGAGAACTGTAATAAACCTGTAATTTCCCTTCAGCATAGATATCAATAATTCAGTGTAATTATTGAATTATTGCAGGCTCGAATCCCACCAGGCTCAAGGTTGACTCAGCCTTCCATCCTCTCAGGGTAGGTAAACTGAGGACCCAAGATTGTTGGGGGCAATAAGCTGACTTTGTAAAAATGCCGCTTAATAATAAGCAGGCATATACAATGGAAGGAAGGCTATTGCTGAGCGCATTGGGTTGTATCCCAAAAATTGTAAGCCACCCTGAGTCTCGGATATAAATATGAATTAAAAAAAATATATTCAGAAACGTACCATTAGTAGCCTGATTTATACTAAATTAAAAAAAAACTAAAATTGAATCCCAGAACATATAATTTATTTATTATTTGAATGGATTTGTTAAGACCACACCTTTCCAAGAATGGAAATCTGAGTGGCATACAATAAATCTAATACCTGGGTTAAAAAGAGACCTCAAAGAGCAAAAGTAAAAAAAAACACACACAAAAAACCAACAACCCCTCAGCAGGGACTCCCCAGATACCCTAACCCAGGGCCTAGGAACAGAGTCAGGTCTTAAGAGACTTCCAGAAACCAAGTAGGGTGGGAGTTGTGCCTATCTCAGGTCCTGGCTCCCATAAGATGACAACATTTAATTGATCAGACTTAAAATGTGCCCACTCAGCATGATCACATTTGAAGGGACAAAAACGAATCGTCTCTCAAATAACCAAGACCTACCATTCAGCGGTTTAAAAGTTAACAAGCAGCACCTTGAATTGCACCCAAAAGCCAATTGGTAACCAATGCTGAGAAGTGTCCATTACTGCTTGTGCCACTGCATTCTGAATCAGCTGTTGAGATTCTATTGTTTATGATACATATGCATGGGGGTATGTCTGTATTCTCTTTCTTCACGTACATCAATAACAAAGCTGCCAAATCTCTTCAGAATAGCATTTAAAAATTCTCATCCCAGACTGCTGAAATCAAGCCCTCTTTCTTCAACAGTTTTTATATCCTTACGCATTTGAGTCTATGACAAATTTAAAACTGCTTTTCTTTTATTCTTTTTTAAGCAGGTCTGGGGGCTGTTGACACGTCTCTTTTGTATCACAATGTCCTTTAAGGATGAATCGCTCACTGTAATCATACAATAAATGCTCTTTAGCAGGCAAGAGGCAATGGACCTTCTTGGAAGTGAAAGCTGTCGTGTTTTGAATATCAAAACAGCACACTAACATTTCTTTTCATTAATTTATAACACGATGATTCAGAAAATTGGCATTAATCAGGTGGCATTTTATTAATGTCACGTTGAAAAGTACGACGGAATAAGTCTGAATGGACCAATTTCTTTCTTCATGCTTGTGATATATGCACAGACACACAGATAGAGAGAACAGTTTGGTAACAATAAACAACACTTCCAGAGTTTAAAAAAAGGAAATTCACAAGACTGCATTTTATTTAGACCAAATTAAAATAAAAAAGACAGTCTGAATAAAACTGTTTTCATAGATGACAAAAAGATAACTAAAATGGAGCTTCCCCCACTTATATTAGTAAAATTGCCTTACTATGATGCACATCCCCTCAACCTTATTTTCACCTGATCTACAGTTGCCTACAAAAGTTTACACGCTGGTGGGCAAATGGTATGCTTCAATGAATTCCTAACCAGAAGCTCACCTAAAGGTATTAATCTACGTATTCTTGAAACCTTTAGGTGAATGTGTGAAGAGAAGTAATTATATGTAAATTCAGAAATCCTGAGATCATTAGGACAGTAAAAAAGCATTCAAATGAGATATTGAAAAAAGTGTTTATTTTACTATGAGAATACTTAGCAAAGGCATTATTTATTTAGGAAATACTCTAATTTATTTTTAGTGTACCCTTCTGAACACTAAATATCAAATTTCAGAGAAAATAATAGGAGATCCATTATTATCACACACTAACTAGAGTTGATGGCCTGACTCACAGGAAGGTGAAGGTCTAAAAGCCAATTCCTAGGCAATCCATTGATAGAGGTGTTACTTTTTAACCTGGCAAATGGATGAAAGCATTGAACTATCTAAACAACTATCTAAGACTAGAGGAGACAAAGGATTACATCGAAGGAGAGTATCTGAGAACTATGATCTGCACATTTGTAAGATGACATAAAAATGTGGAAGGTTGCTTTAAGTGCTCAACAAATAAATAAACAAAAAATGTACAGCAACATGGCTCATTTAGAAAGCTGACTCAAACATCTATGCAGGAGATACATTACCTAGCAACTGGTTAGAACCAAAGAAGTTAATTTTCTTTTGACCTGGACTTTTCTGTAAGATATAACATACTACCGTAGTTATGCATTGGGCTGGCTTACTGTCAAAGTATACTATGCTATCATTTCTATTGCTTCTGAATGAAATAGTTCTGTTCCAGGGATACTAAAATAAGTAATGAGACAGTCCAAATTGGAAGCACAATAATAATTTGCCAGAATAATTATCAACTGGGTAAAGCTAGACTAATCCTAAGGGTTGTAACTATGTCTTATCAAGTCAGAAATCAGGTAGAATGTATAGTCAGTAGCTAGACAAGAATCAAAGAATGGGTAGTTTGCACTAGTATTCCAAGCATGGACCAACAAGAAGGGGGTACACATGTTGACTCCAACAATTTTCCAACAGAACTCTTCACCAAAAGTACAGCTGGCATGAGATCAACACATAGCTGGGGTTTGTTATCCTTGAGGTACCTGCTATTATAGTTTGGTACATTCAACTGGGGGGATTGTCCTGTACAATGGCACTTTTTGTCTTATGGATTTAAGACTTGCAGCTGTTTCAGACTCCATAGAGGTGTGGAAAGGGTCTAATTCTGACTGGGTCACTGAATTACAGGGAGTACATGTTTCTGCTTTGGAATAACTAATATCTGCCTCCTCTCCCTTCTTTGAGTATGATATAGATACTATGTAAGTAAAGGCTGACAAGTATATAGCTGATTGGTTTAAGAGTGCTTAGACAGAGATACCATGTCAACACACAGAACAGATAGGTCTACAACCATTCATTGGATATGGCCAGTAACAGGTTTAAACACTAAGGAGAATTTCTAAAGGCATAATTTGTTCTGAATTATAACAGATTAAATTACACAGGCACACACACTTACCTGTATGATTTGAAAACTGGACAGAGTTCACAGTATCTATTTCAAAGCCCAACACCTATAATAAAAGAAAAAATGTTTATTCAAGTTTTTTTTTCATTTTTCAAGGATAATAAGATATTGTTATGACTTAGTATTCAATATCAGTTGACAGTAAATATGAATAAGCAAAACCAGAACAGGAAAATGTTTTTAATAAGAAAAATACACAGGGACACATCAACAGATTAATCAAAAAAGTCACCAAGCTTCCCAATATAACAAAAATAGTACAAATATTTGCAGAAATAAGTTTAACCCTAACAACACTGCAACTAAAATAAGAATAAGAATGGAAAATTCAGTAATCAGGATTCAGACAGTTGGAAAAAAAATCTTATATGCCACCAATCAGTATAAAAAAGCATAAAATTTTATAAAAGAGCATTATTTTGTCGAGTTTGAATTCTGTGTTCCACCACAGCAATGTATGCACATGTGTGCTCATGTACATAGTGCATAATGAAGGAGTAAACATTGTTGTGCAGAAATCTAGTTGTGAAGAGCAAAATTAAAGTACATGTGGACACAAACATAAACCAGCTGCTTCTTGTCCTAGGCTTTGTGGCTGCTCTCCAGAGCTGATCCATGATCTCAGGAGAAGACATGTTCAGTTTATGCTGTTCTGATGCTACCTATAAGCCTCTGTGCACTGTAACTCACATTTTGCTCCTTGAATCCTGATCTCTACAGAGTCCTAGTAAATATCAGTTCTGCTTTACAAACAGCACTTGAATGTTGGTTAAATATATTTTGATGTTTCAGACTTGGAACATTTTAATCCACTGCTAGAAAAAGTCTAACCCTGAAAAATGACAGAAAAAGCTGACATTTAATATATTTGATCTCCAATACTTATGGGCTGGAATAAAATAATCTTGGGGGGGAAAGGTACTATATACAGCATCATGAATCTTAAGGAGACATAATAATGCTGCAGAAATAACTGTGTATAATTTATTTTCAGGCAATTTGCTCAAATTTGCAATGACACTTTTGCTAGGCACACTGTGCTCCAGAGGCATTATTGTTCCCTTAGAATGACAAGCCAAGGTAACCCTTTCTCCCACTGTACGTCAGTGATTGCTACTGTGCCAAAAATGAAACCTTTATAGAACAATCCTATAGCATCATTATATATTACAATATATAATGACTTGACTTTGGGTTTCTAAGCCTTAATTGATTCCTGGAATGACTATTTCAGTTTGGTGGCACCATCATACCCAACTCTCTGAATGTTATCGATATTGAATTCTTTGTTTTACCTTTTATTGGGAACTGATCTGTTTGAAACTAAGGACAGGATTGGTATAAACTGTATCACAACTGTATATCATGCTCCTAATAGCTCTCATCAATGTAACTATATGAATATGATTCACAAGATAGCAAAAATAGCCAAGAGAATGTAATTAGTTCCATAAAGATGAAGAATCTATGATTACAAAACCTGGGCAATAGTATTTTTCCATCTTGAGATACTACCCTGGTTCCTTAATCAATCTTTCTTTCTTTCTTTCTTTCTTTCTTTCTTTCTTTCTTTCTTTCTTTATTTATTTATTTATTTATTTATTTATTCGATTTATATGCCGCCTTATCTCCTGAGGGACTCAGGGCAGCTTACAATTAAAATAGTTCCAATACAATTAAACAAATGTTAATGAAGTCGAGGTCTCAAGGTTGGTTAGGATAATTTGAAATACGTTCAAATATGTTCAAATATGTTAGGATAATTTGAAATATTATATATATAAAAGCCAAGTACCACTCACTCATCACAATATCCCCAGAACCGTAAAGCCTACAAACTTGAAATTTGGAATGTATGTTCCTCTTGGCTTCTAGGTGCTCGCCAAGAAAGGATTTTTCAAAATGACCATCAGATCATTACTATTTCTTAATATAGTAATTAACACGCTCTGAATGCTAAGGAGTTCTACTCCCCTCTCCACCTTTTGCACCTGCCAGGTGCCTCACAAGGTTGCATAACAGCAGTAGGTAGCATTCTTCGCCATCATGCTCCATTATCCTGTAGCTGTAAAAGTCAGCAACAGACACGGTCTTCTTGAGGGGACCCTCGGTCTTTGCGTCGCATTGAGGCATATTGATGTAATAGCTATCTTCTCCACGGCAAAACATCAGAGGGTACTGGAGAGTTCAGGAGCAGACTGGGGCTCCTCACAGTATTAAATATTGGTACCTCACCAAAATGTCTACGTCTTCCACCTATGGAACTGCTTCCGGACTCAAGGCGACGTGAGTGATATTCCCTTATGTGTTTCAATCATTGACCACCACTGAGCCAACCGATTGTAAACCAGATTTCTCCTACATAGCCCAATCAAATAGTGTCATCGCGAAGCACGGGTATCCAGCTAGTATTTATATAAAGCTGCTAAAGCTTATACTTAGCCTTGTGGCTCTTTATTACCCAAGAAGCAGTTAATGTCTCTGATTTACCATTTAGGTTTGACAAGCACACTGATTGTTAAATCCTGGCAAGGTGGTAGTGATGTTGATAACTGGAAAGCAGGGTCAAGATTAGAATTCAATATAACCTTGAAAAAAAGGGGGCTCTCCTGAAATATCGAATTTGTAATGTCCAGTCTTATGTTTTCCCTACACTTTCACATGGCAAGGAATATATGCTACTTCAACTGATGTGGCAGTTATCACTATTCCTATTTGATCTATAGATTCTACATGAAACTGCTGCTAAAGAGCATATGAAAACTTCAAAACCAGCAATTATAGTGGTCGGATATATGTATATCATGACTATTACTCCTATATGAAAGAACTCTGCTACTAGCTTTTTCCAAGTTCAAATGGCTAGCTTTAACTTTAAAACTATAAACAGCTGAAGGAACAACCAGTTTCATTTCAAGCCTGTCACGTTTTACACATTGTAAGGTCCTCTAGATGTTAATTGACACTTGTTAATCCAGGAGGGAGGGGCATTCATTCTCACCAAATTGCCTTTGGAATTGAGATTAATCTATATTTTCTTGGCTCTTAGAAAATGATTTAAGACTTTATTTATTTATTTATTTATTTATTTATTTATTTATTTATTTATTTATTTATTTTTGCTTTTAAACTGATTTACTGGCATTTAATATTGTTTTTATGGAATGTCACTATTTTTCCCCTGTCCTGACCTTGTCCTATAACATGGCTTTTGGCAGGTAAATACACAGGTATCACATTCAGAGAGGGACAGAAAGATCTCCAGGATTGATTTCTGCTGGAATTTATAGTTTAGGTGGACAAGAAGGGCAACTTGAACATTTGTTTTTGGTATGTATATATGCATTTTTAAATCTACTCTCCTTCTAGGATAATCTTTTTTCAGGTAAATGTGTTAATTTTATGCCAGTTGTATTTCTTCAGTCACCAGATCCAAGTACTGGAGAAGCCCAAAGTCCAGAGAAGGTACAGTATGTCCAAAAAGATAATATAGTGTACTTCTATAATAGCAAGTGCAATTTTTATTTTAAGGAAGAAAAATGCATTTGCAACATATATTGCTTTAATTAATCATTAGAAACGAGTAGGCATAATTGTAACTTTTAAGAGCTATGATAAAGATTGTTTATCAGGTGCACATCAATAGGTTTAAATTGCTTCATGTTAGTGCAAGCTAAAAGAATTTAGCTAAATAGAAAGCCAAACGAAGGCTCCAATTTTATGTAAGCCATAGTTCAGACTCCTATCCATTTATAATTCTGTAAAAAAATGGAAAATATATCAAGATGCATTTGCATCAGAGTGATTTACAGTTCTGATGAAATTATCTTAGTATTGGCAACACCTGGCCAATGTTGTTGGGCTTACAAGATCTGCAGGGAAGGTCCTAGTTAATATTTGGATGCGAAGCCATTAAAAAATTCCAGGTGTGTAAGGTAGACTGAGATATTGTTTTACTGTTTTATTGTTGTAGTTTTAATTGTCTTAATTTAATTTTTAGTAATTTATAGACTTGTAGTTGTTTAATACTTTTTTATTGTAAATGTATTCTCTTTTTATAGGTTCGCCGCCCTGAGTCCTTAGGGAGAAGGGCAGCATACAAGTCTAAATAAATAAATAATAATAATAAATAAATAAATATGGTATATATATAGAGAATACAAACATTTATCTTTATTTCATTTGTCCTTGGAACCCTGCTATGCTGTTATTACTAGCTGACCAGAAAATGGGAGCATTGGAAAGATAAAGAGGGTTAAAGAATTCAGACTAAACCTTCAACTGGCTCCATTTGCAGCAGATGAACAAAAACAAACTACAAGGAATACCTTTTAATCACATTTTCTTCCCTTGAGAAAGGAACTGATTTTTCTAAACCATAAGGAAAGATAAGCCAGAACTAAGTGTGAAAAAGTTTTTTGTGAGAAGCAGTAGATAGCATGACCTTGTATATAGTATAAACCAGTGCTTTTCAACCTCAGCAAACTTGCTTAGGTTTCTTACTTCCAGAAAATCTGACTTTTACTTTATATTGTTCTATCTCATTTTCCAAGTCTATTCTATTCTTTAATCTATCCATCTACATTCCATAGCTCTGGACTCAATATTCTTACACACAGTCAATCTATTTTCCTTTTTACCCCATCTCAGCTGCTACGTTTTGAACCCTTCACCTTCCCCCCAGTCCTGCCCACTACTCTGTCCCACAATTCCTTGCATGGTGGCATGGATTCTGGTCCTTCTGTAGAAAAAGGCTGCCAATCCCTATTGCAGATGCTAAGGGAGAGGGTGAACCCCTGGATGCTCCTACCGTGTTTCCCCGAAAATAAGACACTGTCTTATATTTTTTTTGGCTCCCAAAAACACACTAGGTCTTATTTTCGGGGTAGGTCTTATATATTTATGGTGCCAAATAGTGGGTGTGAGTGTGTAGGGGGGGGTGTTTCGCGGGTGCATGGTTGCTCCCTGAAAAGTCTTCCTGGAACTGGAGATTTACACTAGGTCTTATTTTCGGGGTAGGTCTTATATTAGGGAAGGTTTAGAAAATAGTGCTAGGTCTTACTTTTGGGGTAGGTCTTATTTTCGGGGAAACACGGTATATTGCAAAGGCTTAGACCAGACCTCTGCCCCCTCAACAGTGACTGTAACCAGCCTTGGAGGAAGAAAAACACTGTGTCCCCCACTTCTAAATCTTAGCGGTACTGAAAGTTGTTGAGACAGTCCAGGATGGATGCCTCCTGTACATTACTCCTACTAGAGATCATCCACAAACATGATCCATGTCATGTTAGTACTATATTCTGGTTTGAAACCCAAATGAAAAATGCCCAGATAGTCAGCTTTCTCCAGGGGCTTCTGAAGCTGAAACTCAATCATCTTCTCAACAACCTTCACGAAAAAAGGGAAATATGGAGACAAGATGAAAGTTGTCCAGTACCACCGTATCCAGAGATGTCTTCTTGAAGAGGGGGAAGACCAATTCTTGCAGCAATGCTCTTTGCCATTTCTGCCAGAGTTCCTCTAACAAATAAGAAAAACTCCAGAATCCATGCAACTAAGGACTCAGTGAAACCGTGCATCAGATTCTCAGAATTAAGTTTAACCACAAGTTATATAACCCCCAATTAAGATAAGTAAACATAGAAAACAATAGTCAAAGTAAAAGCAATGGTTGGAAAACATTGTAACCTCACCAACACATTTGGCTGTGGAGAGAAAACTTGGAAATTTTGAGAGATTTAGAGACTTTTTTTTTTTAGAAAATCTTACCCTCATGAAAACAAGAACAAGTCAAACACTCACATATATGTTAAATCAATTCATCTCAGATAAAACTACTTTAAAAGTCCAAATAATTTATTTAAAAACCAGAATGTAATGACCAGCACAAGTCAGCGTGTCCTAGGCTGGTGATATACACTGATATCTCTTATTTAATACAGCACATCGAACTGATATTTGAAAGAATACCAAAAGACATCAAAACCCATTAAGATTTAGAGATGTATTGCCTGGTAATAATGCAGTATGGTGGATAATCAATTATCTACAGATAAGGAACAAAGAATAATAATGTATTCTACTAGGAGCACATATTGAGGCAGCTAATAGTAGAAACAATGCCACTGCATGTACATGTAGTCCTTAACTTATGACCAGTTGGGCCCACAACTTCTCTCCCTAAATAAGACACTTATTAAATGAATTTTGTCCCATTTGATTACCTTTCTTGTCACATTTGTTAAGTGAAGCACTGTAGTTGTTAAGTTAGTAACACAGCTAAGTGAATATGGCTACCCACTTGACTTTGCTTGTCAGAAGGTTGCAAAAGGTGATCACGTGACCCCAGAACATTGCAACCATCTTAAGTATGAGTCATTTGCCAAGCGTCTGAATTTTGATCACATGTCTATAGGGATGCTGCAACAGTCATAAGTCACTTTTTAAAATTACCGCTGTAACTTTGGGGTTGCCTTACCGGGCGGGGGGAGGGAAACTCCTGGTGTTGGGGGGGAGCTGTGAAGCAGGTGGCTGCAGCAGTGTGCTGAAGAACTGCAGGTGGACTTGCAGTGGGAAGGCAGGGCAGTGCAAAGCAACTAGGACGCCTGACGATCAGCTGTGCGAGCTGGCCGGCATCACAGAGCGACCGGGCAGGGTTCCAACTGGCCATGCTGACACACAGCTGCCTTCCGGGCGCGGCCTGTGTCGATGGAGGGTGTGGCCCGCCTACATAACTGTGCTGGGAGGCAGATGGTCCCAGCGGTGACTTCCTGCTTGCATCTGTTTCTAGCCATTACAGTTTGGAACTCATTTGCGTGCCCGAGTCCGGCTTAATAAGCTCAGTTATCACCTGCCCAGGTGGAGTTGTTACTGCTGGATTAGGTCCAGAGCTCGGACTGTTTGAGATTAATTTTATGTATCATTTGTTTACGGACCAGAAATGTGAAAGCATTCTTAGTAGTTCAATACTGGGCAGAGGGGAAGTGTTTTTACTATAGTATCTTGCATGGCTGCTTATAGGAAAGTTGGACTGTACTTTCAGGAGCAAAGGTTAGGGAGTAATCTTTGCAGTATACTAAATCCTGGGCGTATGTTCCAACTCTCACATTTTTAATTGAGAACACAATTCTCAACACAACCAATGTTTCTTCTAGGGAAACCAGAAATGTGTTACTATTGGCATCTGAGAAAACAAATGTGTCACACTTTTAAATCACAAATTTGGGCTATTTTTAAAAGTTACGTAATTACTGTCTTCAGTGCAACATGTTATTTGTTTATATATGATTGTGGAACAATAAATTGTTAACTAGGCATAATGACACTAACACCAGCATCCTAAGAGTGTAAAATAGCTTTTCTCAATCTGTACTATGAAGAATTACAAAGCTACTTTCAGAAGTTATTTTTGCTGTATCACTGCAGTTCGTATCTTTTTCTATGCCTGCCCAATCATCACCTGCAAAAGAGATTCAGAGGTGAAAGAGCCATTTACCTACTTAAAAATGATGTGCCTTGTGGATAAATCTGAGATCAATCCCTCAGGCTCAGCCTAATCTATTTCCTAGGGTTGTTGCTGTAGGGATAAAACAAAGAAGATGCTCCTATGGGGCATTTTGATTAGATATTTAGTAGCAGCATGCAACACATTTGTGATTCAATATGTCATCCACTTTTGAAACAGTTCACTTTTCAGCAGAGGCCAGCTGTTTTAAGTTTGAAAAACTTTCAAGAAATACTCAAGATAGCCCATTTCATATTCTAAACAACTGCTTACTTTTCAACATGTGAAAAAATGAAAGCATTAAAAGACTGCCTTTTAACAGTAGTTTTTCATTAAAACATAGAAAGCCAATACTTATATTGAGTATGCTTTTACTGTCAGCCTGAGGCAATAAATTAAGATTTTAGCTATTTTTAAAAATCTTTTCTCTCCTGTACTAGGATACACTATTGCCATCATTTGGATTAAATTAGCTGCATTTAGTTGCAGCCTCTTTGATGTAACTCAAAAGGCTGTTAATGAAGTTTTCACATGAAACTGTTTCATTTTTAGTCATTCTTCATATGTGCAGTAGTTATTTCTGCTGAAATAATTTATGCAGAAAGGTTAAAATTAGTACAAATGATGCAATATTTTACAACTGTAAATTGATACAGGGCACATTTAATGAGACTCAAAATGTAGTAAATGAGAGGCCAGCGGATCCACAATTGAGGCTAGTGGATGCCTAGTAGTGCTTTTAGATGGAGCTAGTCCTCATGTGTGCCAAGTGAAAAAAGGAAGATTCCATTAGAGAAAATAATATAAGCTTAAAAAAGATGCAGTTTGTATTACATTAGAGCAAAAATCTGATAAGGGAACAACATCAACATGGCTATGGCAATGGTAAAATAGGATGACATGTTGGAATGCCTCAATCTTTTTGTTTTTATTTTGCTTCCCATAATTACTCTGTGACTTAACCATACATTTGAATTATAAGTATATTTCACTTAATGATTCCGAACTGGGATCAGCAACTAGACTGCTGAATGGCACAGGGATTAAAGAAAATGTCGTGTGACATTTACGCTTAGCACTAGCAGTTCTGGTAATCCTAGTTGCTATGGTTGAGTGTGGATTCAGCCCACTAGCATCCAACCCATTCTTGGAAGAAGGTAAGGGACTTTCTTCTGTTCAATTCCACCACCACCCCCGAACCTATCTCCTCCTCCCTACTGGGGTCTTTTTTGCATACCACCTGAGTCCTTGCTTCACATCAGCATAGCCAGGGGCTGCCTTTTGTGTGCTGGCTGGGTCCTTCTTTTGAAAAAGTCAGACCTGCTGCTATATGAAAAGAGGCCCTCAGTTTCTATAGAAACACAGTTGAAATAAATAATAATAATAATAATAATAATAATAATAATAATAATAAAATAATAATAATAATAATTATATACTATTAAAAAGGGCCTTGGTGGCTCAGGCTGTTAAATACCTAGCACTTAAGTTCCAGCTGCCTGCAATTAGTGTGGGCTCGAATCCCACCAGGCTCAAGGTTGACTCAGCCTTCCATCCTCTCGGGGTAAGTAAATTGAGGACCCAAGATTGTTGGGGGCAATAAGCTGACTTTGTAAAAATGCCGCTTAGTACCGTGTTTCCCCAAAAATAAGACACTGTCTTATATTTTTTTTGGCTCCCCAAAACACACTAGGTCTTATTTTCGGGTAGGTCTTATATATTTATGGTGCCAAATAGTGGGTGTGAGTGTGTGTGGGGGGTGTTTTTGGTGCATGGTTGCTCCCTGAAAAGTCTTCCTGGAACTGGAGATTTACACTAGGTCTTATTTTCGGGGTAGGTCTTATATTAGGGCAGGTTTAGAAAATAGGGCTAGGTCTTACTTTCGGGGTAGGTCTTATATTAGGGCAGGTTTAGAAAATAGTGCTAGGTCTTACTTTCGGGGTAGGTCTTATTTTCGGGGAAACATGGTAATAAGCAGGCATATACAATGGAAGGAAGGCTATTGCTGAGCACACTGGGCTGTATCCCAAAAATTGTAAGCCGCCCTGAGTCTTTGGAGAAGGGTGGCATATAAATGTAATTTAAAAAATAAATAAATAAAACATAGAAAGAAAAAGACTATCTGCCATTTGCGAAGTGCATAGCAAATGAGTGAAAGATCTGTTAACCGCAGTGAACAACATTTTAACTTCCCTCCCATCCAGCACACTACATGAAACCAACCAACTGATGTATAGCACAGCCGCCATTATAACTGCAGAACTGGGTTATAAAATGCCAAAAAAGAAACCCACTGGAACACCAAAGTGGAAAATTCAACTTGAAAATAAAATAAAATAATTGCGAGGGGATGTCAGCAATTTGAAGTACTTGAAAGAAAGGAAACTAAACAACAAAAAACTGAAAAATAGTTTGCACAAAAAATACAACCTGGAGGAAAAACCAATAACAGAAATCATGGAAGAACTAAAACAATGTAACAGCAACAGCAGAGAAAATAGAAAGATACAAAGGACAAATAAAACAATATTGTAAAAATGTCCAGTTCAGGAGAAACCAACAAAATCGAGTCCAAACTCATGTTCACCCATGTAAAGAAAAAACTTTGAACTTTTGGAAAGAACTGTGGGAAAATCCAGTGGAATGCAACAAAACTGCCTCCTGGATATAAGATATTCAAAAACAAACAACATGAAACAAAATGGAAAATATTGCAATAATAACTGATATGGTTGCAAAACAAGCAAATAAGGTCAAGAACTGGAGTGCACTTGGCCTGGATGAATTGCATGGATACTGGCTAAAACACCTGACCAACCTCCATCACCACATGGCCACTCAATTTGATGAAATGCTACAAAATGCAACAAGCGAACAATGGTTAACAGCTGGCTGAATATACTTGATAATGAAAAATCCAGAAAAGGGCACAGAACCAAGCAACTACTGCCCAATTACTTGTCTGCCAACAACATTCAAGCTTTTTACAAGAATATTGGCAAATTCAGTATTTAATCAATTGATGGAAAACAGCTTGTATCCGGTAGAACAAAAAGGAAATTATAAAAAATCAAGAGGAACAAAAAGATCAGCTGCTCTTTGACAAAATGGTACTAAAAAATGCAAGATGAAGAAAAAATGAATTTGAATATGGCGTGGATCGATTACAAGAAGGAATTTGACTCACTACCCCACAGCTGGATTAACACCTGTCTGGAAAACTTTGGAATCAGCAAAAATATTTGTACATTTTTGAAAGCAAACATGCAAAAATGGAAAACAGTTCTAACAACAAATGGGGAGAACATTGGTGAAGCCAACATCAGAAGAGGAATCTTCCAAGTAGACTCACTTTCGCCACTACTGTTCAACATCACATTAATTCCACTGACAATAATCCTACAAAACACAAAATTGGGATACCAAATCTCAAGCCAGCATGGCAAGATAAACCATCTACTGTACATGGATGATTTAAAAATGTATGCAAAAAGCCCCACTGAACTTGAATCAATACTCAGCACAGTTCAATTGTTCAGCAGCGACATCAGAACGTACTTTGGACTTGAAAAATGTGCTATATTATCCATGTAGCAAGGAAAAATAGGAAAAAATAGAAGGAATAGAACTGGGAAATGGAAGCATAGTGAAAGCATTAGCGAAGGATGAAGGTTACAAATACATAGGCATATTGGAAGCAGATAACATCTTGAATGGAAAAGTCAAAGAGTCAAGGCAAAAGGAATATATCAGGAGAGTTCGCAAAATATTAAAAATCAAAATCAAAGCTGAATGCTGGAAACATCATTAAAGCCATTAATACATGGGCTGTTCCAGTGATATGCTACCCAGCTGGAATCATCAACTGGACTATGGCTGAACTGGAAAACTTGGACCAAAAAGCATGTAAATTAATGAATATGTACCATGATTTACACCCACGAAGTGACATCAACAGATTGTACCTGCCAAGAAGAATAGGGGGCAGAGGGCTATTGCAAATCCATCAAACTGTAGAAGAAAAACAAAGTTTGAAACCAAAATATAGAAAAATTGCTGCAGGCTATGAAAACGGAGAACATTATAAAAACAACAGAAACGAAGGCAGAATATAAGGAAAAACACCTGGATGACCGATGAAATAGATGGAAAACCAAAGCTTTTCATGGGCAGCACTTGAAAAACATTGAAGGAAAATGTGATAACAACTTGAGATGGGAACCGTCAAGAAAGAAACGGAAGGTTTAATACTTGCTGCTGAAGAACAAACACTACAAACTAATGCCATGAAAGCGAAGATACAAAAATCCACTGACAATAATCCAAACTGCTGACTTTGCAACAACAAAGTTGAAACTGTTTCACATTTAATATGTGAGTGCCGCAAAATCGCACAAACTCACTACAAAGCTAGACGTGACCCAGTTGCTAAATTAATCCACTGGTTCTTATGTAAAAATACGACTTATCTATATCTGAAAAGTCATGGCAACATAGTGGAAAAAGTTGTCAAAAATAAGAAGGTGAAGATCTTATGGTACTTTTGAATACAGACGGATCGTCATTTGGAACACAACATGCCAGATATTAGTTTTTGAAAACCAAAATGTACAATTTATTGATATCACTGTACCAGGAGACACCAAAGTCAAAGAAAAAGATCTGGAAAAAATTATGAAATATCGCGATCTGGCCATCGAAACTACGTGATTATGGATGAAACAGGTAACGGTGATACCCATTGTCATCAGGGCATTTGGCACCATGTCCAAGAATTCTGCAAAATACATCAAGAAGTTGCAGCTTCCTGCTGTAGTGCCAGCGGAGCTGCAAAGGACTGCGCTACTCGGAACAACATACATTTTAAGAAGATACTTGGCTGATACCTAGGATGCAACCCATCAGAGCCAGTCAATTATATTTGTGATACATTTTTAAATGTTCACTTGAGTGAGTTTCATGTTTAATGAGTAAAAGTTTATAATAATAGTCAGGTACAGTTTAAAATGCAAACAAGTGATTACGGTAATCATAATAAAGATCCATACAAATCAGAGATGCAAAATTTAATGTTTTTCAAATTAAAGTGATCTTTAGCAGGCCAACACAAAATTTTCAAAACAGTTTGAGAAAAGAAGATCCCGAGAAAAGAATGTTCTTAACTTGGATTTTTTCCTTTTTTTAATTTTCAAATTTAATTAATAGTTCATCAACCTTAGGAAAAGTATAAAGCTTCTAATATTATAATGAGGGCTTTTAAAGTTCTCACTGATAAATGCAAGGACACAATGGGTTCGTAGTCCAGTTTTGTTTTTTCATTCTCAACTAACAGCAGAATTCCTTTGTACTTCCACACTAAGCACATTTTTATTAGGGGTTTTCTTCACGAGGTTCAGCCTAGACCCGTGTTGGTGAACCTATGGCACGTAGCCATCACCCCAGCTCAGCCACGCATGCACGCCCACCCCCAGCCAGCTGGTCTTTGGGTCTCTGCCATGCATGCCGGGGGGGCGCATGCGGGGTGCGGCACATGCATGGGAGATGTGCGCACATGCACAGGGGTGGGGTTCATGCACAGGGGGCAGCGCGCATGCATGCACAGGGGACGCACACACATTGCATTTTGGAGATGCGTGCACTTGCGCTTTGGGCACTTGGTGCTAAAAAGGTTAACCATCGCTGGTCTAGACAGTGGACCTTGGCCTCCACTGTATTTGCTTTTATTCTGACTCTCATGATCATCACATATTCCTTCCCTGGTAGTTCGAATTAGATGCTTCTGAAAACCATGTTATCTTTCCAATTTTCTTTTAAAGAGGAGAAGTAGCACAAGGAAAATGAATTGCACTTTCCTTCTAAGTAAATATGCATATAACTGTTATAATGCTAAACCTATTTTCCTCAGTTTCACAACCTATTTTTCTTATCAAGTGCAAATTGCTTGGTTGATTTTTCTCACAAGGGTGTAAAAGGATAGACTATTATCACATCCTTAAAACAGGTTCACTAACCTTTTCCTATCTATTTGCAGCAAAATTCATTTTAATTCCTCACACCATCCCCTACTATCTCTAATTTGCACTTTAGTTTCACGCTCTCTTTCTCAATGGAGATTCCCGTTCTTTAACTTGTAAAGAATCTGTCATGCCCCTGGTGGAGACTGACTCCGAGGAAGAGGAGGAACAGCCAACAGGGAGTGGGAGTGGGGCTCCAGAGGTGGTGGAGGAGGCTGGGGAAGGGCAGAGGCCGGCTGAGCAATCAGAGGAGGATCCAGGCCCATCTCCTATCCATCCCAGGGCACACAGGAGGGAGAGGATCAGGGAAAAGCGTGGTCTACTCGGGAGGAGAGGGCCATGATCCTCCTCATGGGTTGCAGCTGGGAGCTATGCATAAGAGTCAGCAGCTGTCACAGACCTTGAGGCCAATCTTGTGCTTTCTTGGAATGAAGTTTATCTTTGTTGGCGTTCTGCCCATTGACTCTTCCTGGGTATCTGTCTGGAATGTGGAATTAACTATCTTGGCTTGCCTTCGAACTCCTGTCAAAGTGGTTTGTTTCTGGCTTCATTATCGGCTCTTTGACTGTGAACTGTGTTTCTTGCCTTTGAAATGTTATTTTGAACCTAGTTTGCTCCTCCACTGTGAACAATTAAACAGTGAAGCCAAGTTGAAGGCAGTAAAGGACTTTTAGTTATGGTTTGTATTTTGTTATATTTCTGATATACTCTGGGTCATCACAGAATCATTGAAGCAATGCACAAGTGCAAGTAGGGCAGACAACAATAGAGATTGTTACAATCTTTCATTTCAGCCAACAATATTTTCTAACCTGTTTCTTTTTAAAATTAAGGTCCATCCAAAGGATCTTGTACAACACCAAAGTTACAATGCCACTGAAAAAAAAAGTTATTTATTTTTCACACTTACAATCATTGCAGCATCCCCATGGTCATATGATCTCCATGGTCATGTGATCAAAATGGCAGAGGCTTGGCAACTGTCTCATATGTATGATGGTTGCAGTTCTCTGGAACATGTGATCCACCTTTTGTGACTTTCTGACAAGCAAATTCAATGGGAAAGCCAGATTAACTTAACAATTGCAGTGATTCACTTAACAAATGTGACAAGGAAAGTCGTAAAATGGGGCAAAGCTCATTTAACAAATGTTTTTCTTAGCAACAGAAATGTTGGGCTCAATTGTGGTCATGAGTCGAGGACTATCTGTAATACAATTACAGTTGTCTTTAATTAAAAATAGAGCCTTTCTAAAGAAGAGAGGCGTTTTTGAAATGAAGTTTCTTCTAAATTGTTATTTTTGTTTCATTCCCCAAATGATTCACTTACAAAGGCCTGTGGTATAAACTCAGAGAAGCAACCATCATCACTGACTCTAGTTCTCTCACCGAGAGAACCAATTGCTAAGCTAATAAGTCAGCCATTGAGAAGAGGGTAGCAGCAACAGATACTACAGGGCAAGATTTTATAGCTTTTGCTGTGTCAGCTCAACCTGGCTATTATCTCAATAATGGTACAACCGTAATATCTAATCCATCTGGAAAACTATTGATTTCATCCCCAAGTTTTATTAAGTTTTTTTATTTTTAAATAAACATCAATATCACTACATGAACAGTACGGCTTCTGGGTGTAATACATTTTGATACAAACATCAATAATGATATTCATAATGGTTGTTATATTAATCAAATTTATATACCGTGTTTCCCCGAAAATAAGACACTGTCTTATATTTTTTTTTGGCTCCCAAAAACACACTAGGTCTTATTTTCGGGGTAGGCCTTATATATTTATGGTGCCAAATAGTGGGTGTGAGTGTGTAGGGGGTGTTTGCTGGTGCACGCTTGCTCCCTGAAAAGTCTTCCTGGAACTGGAGATTTACACTAGGTCTTATTTTCGGGGTAGGTCTTATATTAGGGCAGGTTTAGAAAATAGTGCTAGGTCTTACTTTCGGGGTAGGTCTTATTTTTGGGGAAACACGGTAATCCTAATATTAATATACATGATTTTTAAAAGTAATTATTCAATGTTATATTCCATTTTAATGAGTTCCAATCACTGTTCACCTGCATCGCTCCGGCACATTTCTTAGTAGCCTTGGCTGTCCCAGTTTGGGGGCAGCCATGATGGCTGCTTCTTTTCCTTGTCGAGGGGGAGGGGGAAAACCCTGAGTCCAGCAGGAAAGTTACTCCTCTTTTCTTCACCATCCCTGCAAAGCGGCTTTAGCTCCTTCCAGAACCCTCCAACAGGGAGAACTCGGTGTGGGAGTGCAGAGACCCGCTCCTCACGTCCAACAGCACTGTGACATCAGCTGGAAATTATTGATTTTTTTTTTAATGATTAGTAGCGATCAGAAATTATAAGAAGTCCAATTTTTAATGAGAAGCTTTTCTTTGTTGTCTTTCTTTCTGACCAGTGGCTTCCATCAGCCAAGTGAAAAGCAGAAAGCAATACACGATGCAGGATATCAGTTTAATAAAATATTTCCACCCCAAATAACGTATAGGATCTGTCCTACTTAAGATAAGGGAAAGTGAAAGAAATCAAGCAAGCTTGCTCAAATCCTGGATGTTGCAAATCATTTGGCTGAACGCAGCTCTGGCCTTTGATTTTTAAACTATGTAATAGATTTGTCACTGACAAGATATCAATTTACTTTCATTCTTCTGATTTACTTGGCTATAAGGCTCACATTTTGACTACGTGTCAAAAATCTTCTTCACTGTGGTTAATTTGGATGTTTAAAGCAGCTTCCATGTTCTCCTATTAATAGGAGCAAAACGTCAGCATGAGTCAGAATGCTGAACCGTTTTTTCAGTTCTGATTCAGAGCCATTTAGTTTACAGAGGTTTCAGAGCTCAAATGCACGACTCACCTCCCTCATCAGAAACAGCTGCCACTACAGAGCACAGATTAACCTCACAGCTTCCATACTGCAAGGGAGCACATTCTGACACACTTTGACGTCTGCTCCAGTACTTAAAATGCATGATAATTTTCTTCTGGTGATTTAAAAAAAAACTTTCCCTTTCTCCAAATTAGATATTCCCAGAGGAGATTCATACTACTGTGGCTTCTATTCAATAGCAGGAATGGTTTTTCAAAATCTAGTTGTACCTTACTTCATAAATGAAAAATAAGAGGAATTTTGCAGAATATCCAAGAATCTCTTATTTTATCTTGGTTCCATTCATTGTTTCTCTTGTGTTCCAATAGGGGAAAAAACTGGTAAGGTACCTAGAAAATTAAAGGAGAAAAATGTTCCAGTAGAAGTCTTGTGCAATTGGCACCGGGAAATGTTTATCTAAAATCTGTCACCAGGTAAGCTCTAGTATTTTAAAAATCTATATGACATTAAGGTAACAAGTCTCACCTATGTTGTATTAGGTAAATATTGACTATTGTCAATGTTTTCTAGTAACTATCCAAAATAATAAGACTTTTCATTCTTTTGCACATACACTAAAGAAGAAGCATGATGGTACACAGAATACCATCATAAATTGCATAATGCAAGAATATAAAAATGGTGGACATATTTACGAAGGGCTTTTGTAAATACATCTCTCAAGTCATTAGAGTAGATAAAAACTCCCTAAAAACTTGAAGAGGAAGCATACCATAACTAAATTTCAACTTTTACGCTTGAGACAAGTTATCTTACAGGCATCTTCCTATATGAGCAACTCTGACGTTTATAAGATTAGGCAGGTTGAATTCACAAGAGGGCCTTGAGTGTTACTGCATTCAAATTTTTAGAACTAATCTGATATCCAATTATGGTTTATTTATGAGAAGTTTTCAAGATATTTTAGCTGCTATGTTTTATAAAATGCAGTTTCTGGTGCATATTTCCATGTTCATTTTGTCTGTCCTTGCATATTGTAACTGCTGCTTTAAATGATCCATTGTTAGAAAAGATCCATTCTACTTGCTAAAGATCAGTTATAAATATGTTGAATAAACTTCATGTCTTTTAATATTTTAATATGTTGTTTTGGTTGAGAAATTCTCAAATATTAAGTGTAACAAAAATTATAGGGGGATGTGAAAGCAAAAACATAGTCATAAACATCAACCAAAAGAATATGGAATTGATTTAAATTTTGATGCCTATGGGGAATTTTCAGTCCTAAGTGAAAAGTACATAATAAAGGAACCAGGCTGACCCCAGGAACCAGACTGATCTCTCTGGGAAGAGAATTCCACAATTAAATGCTACAACTGCAGAAACGTTCTGCTAGGACTCTTAAATGATCAGCAGGATTTTCATTGTTGAACTAAGTGATGGTTAGCTAAATAAGAATTTATTTTTCCTGAATTCTGCTCCCTACGCCTGTTCAGTGACATCATGAATTATGACAACCTTTCACATTTATTCTCTAGAAGAATTGCTCAAGTATATCAATAATGCTGTGTAATTGTAAATCAATGCAAAATGCTGAAAAATTCAATGCAATGTTTTATTTGCTTATGTGTTATTTTTAACTCCTTGTTCCAACATGTCTTAACAAGCTAGCTGAAGATCCTCCTTTCCAATATAAAGGCTGAATACAGAAAGAAATTTAGACATGGAGGATACAGGTAGTATCCTAACCTATAATCTTAACATAAGAACATAAGCAGTACCCTGATGAATTGGACCAATGCCCCATCTACATGGTTCTCCCAGTGGCACACCCAACTGCATAAGGAAATCCACTAGTCTACCAGCAGATACCTTCAAAGGCAATCACAATGCTAACAAGATTAATACCAGTAGCCAGCCATCTCCATGACTTCCACAAATTGGTCCAACTCTTTTTTTGAAGCCAATCAAACTGATAGCCAGTATCTCATCTCTTTACCATTTTATAATACATGGTTCTCAGAGGACTATGCAATGTGGTCTTCTCAGCATGTGGTCCAGCTTTAGTATCGCTTTGCCATTGTAACAACCCAACAACTGGTTTTTACACAACTCATTTTCAGTGAAACCAAAGACAACCTTCCAAGAAATATAAAAGTAAATGCAGGTACTTCTTGTTTAAGAACAATTGGGACCAGCAACTTGGTTGTTAAGGGAACTGGTTGCTAGGTGAAATCACAACTGTGCTTATGATCTTAGTACAGCTTTCCTTTGCTTTACCACCCTGCAAAGGTTGTAAATGCGAAGATTGGTCATAAAAGTTACTTTTTAATAGGTGTTGTAAGTTATGATTACTGCACACTGCATGCATAAAATATGTTTTTCATGTAAAATAGTACTTGCCAAATCCTTTACTGTATATGTTTTTAAAAATTTCAGTTTTTAAAATCTGCTTCATATATTGGAAAAGAGAGGTTAAAATAAAAGCTATAAAATTTGGGTGGCATATAAGTTCAAATAAATAAATAAAATTATAGTATAAAATATCTGGTACAGCGACAGGTTATAACTAAAAAAGCCATGAAGTCCCTATAGTCTGCATGATGTTCCTGCTGATTTGTATCTGCTGCTGGACAAATAATTTTGGGAAGAAGTACTTGGGGATCAAGTTAGCTATTTATCTTTTGTGGCTATCAATTTTATGCAATACAGACAATAACTTTACTAGATGCAACAAACAATGTGTTTTCTTTTCCAATTCTTTGATACCCGTGTCACATCAGACACTCTTCCACATTTTTCAAGAAATGTAATTCAATTTTAAAAAATGGTATGAAATCATATTGCAAAAATATTTCCCATTTCCCCTCAAAAGTATACAATATATATATATATATATATGTGAGTCCTTGGTGTTCTCTGAAAGTGGTTGTTTTCTTGCAGACCTTTCATTGCCCAACTAGGTAACATCTTCAGTGCTAGGAGGGATTGGGGTTTGCTCTCTGTTTATATATAGTGGCTTGCCCTATCAGTATTGATGGAAGTGTTTTCTTCTTGACAGTTCCTTGATTAGATTATTGTTTACTGTTTGAGTAAACAACTGAGTTGGTAGTTCCTTGATTAGGGTATTACATACTGCTCAATTGGTCTGGTATTAATCCTAGTGTTAAATCCTGCTTATCTTGCTGTTGAATAATGTGTAAATGTTGTTTGTCTCTATGTGCCTGTTGATGGTTTATTTCTCTGAGTGCCAGGCTTCCAGAAACTGTCTAGCATTTTTGGACTTAGTTTGGTCTAGAATTTTCAGTTTCCCAGTTGAAAGTATGGCTAAGTCTGTCCATGTCCTATGCAATATGTATTTCGAATCCAATTTCTTGTACAGAAATCAATGCTTATGTTGCAACAATTATTAATTTAGTTGCATAAAAAACCACACACGGTACTTTAATTGGGGAATAGTTTTTTCTAGCATATCTCCATTTGAGGTAATCAAATCAATTTGTTGTTGCAGCAAAAGCTAAAGGTGTCATGGCGCCTTAAAGGTGAACATACAAACTTTTCTGGATTTGAGCCAGAAATTAAAACATTAACTTGAGTCCAATCACCTCCACCCCAAATTGGGTAAAGGATAGAACTCAAGGTGAAAATAGAAAATGAAATGTAACAATACTTTCTGATAACTTACCTAATTAATTGTCATGATTCATGTAAAAAGAGCCTTGGTGGTGCAGGCTGTTAAACGCCTAGCACTTAGTTCCAGCTGCCTGCAATTAGTGCAGGCTCGAATCCCACCAGGCTCAAGGTTGACTCAGCCTTCCATCCTCTCGGGGTAGGTAAATTGAGGACCCAAGATTGTTGGGGTCAATAAGCTGACTTTGTAAAAATGCTGCTTGGGGAGCCCCCAAAAAGCCCTAGTAATAAGCAGGCATATACAATGGAATGAAGGCTATTGCTAAGCGCATTGGGTTGTGTCCCAACTGTAAGCCGCCCCGAGTCTTCGGAGAAGGGCAGCATATAAATGTAATAATAATAATAATAATAATAACAACAACAACAATAACAACAACAACAATAATAATGTAACAGCTCCTTGTAACAGTGAGCTGATTAAAGAAAGTAAAATCACATACATGTTGAAGATTTTTTTATATGAGTTTCAGGAGATAAAAGCTGAACTGCCTCATGAATTGGAGTGTATTTCAAAATGAAAGCAGTACATGTTAACAAAATTGTTGCTCATGAATGACTGCCTTGATAAAGTGGCAGAGTAAAGTAAAAGGCCTTCTTTAAAATTAATTCCTGAATATGTCCATCTGTGAAGTCAGATTTGTGTCCTGTTTATTTTCTTCCGTAGAAACGAACCAGTCAGCTTCACTTGCAATGCAGAAAGGGCTACAATTGATTTTGCCATAATAAACAGATTAGATCTGAGAGCTGCAAACAGATGTTTTTCAGGTGCTTTGGATTACAACTCCCATAAACCACAGCTAGAAGAGCCAATGTTCAAGAGAGCTTAAAATAATCTAAAGCGAAAGTATAGTCTACCTATTTTTCTTTAATTCCAAGCATTTTAAGATGATGCCACCAAACAGCCTAACCTTGAAAAAAGAACAAACTCAACTTGATGATACTGAATAAAGACATACATTATAAAATATATTAATTTAAAAAAAAAAAAGAAGTCTTCAAAGTATCACTCATTACATTCCCTAGAATTTGATGACATATCCTGGGAAATCTTCAAGGTGCCCTAATTAAATACATGTCCCGTTCTTTCTTTCTACCTCTCCATAAAATATAAAGGAATCACCACAGGCAAGTTACAACGACCCCAACAGTAAAGAGAGGCCCACTTCTTATTCTATCACACTCCTTGAACCTCACTTTGTTTGTCTTGGGATAAAGGCAAAACAAAAAAACAAAAAAAACAACGCCTCGGAAGGCTGCAAAAACAAACGGCGTTTATATATACAGTAAAACCAGAGACGCGGAAGGCTTTTTGGACACCTCCTTGCAGAGACCTGCGGTCCCATGCAAGCATTTTGGCCCGTCAAGGGCTTCTTCAAGTCACCCCACCCCCACCCCGCCCATGCCTCGTCCTTAAAGAGAAGGGTGCGTCTGCACGTATCAACTTGGCAGCTGCCTCCGAAGAGCCAGAGGCGAGTTCTTGAGGGCAACCGCGGGCGAGAAGGGTCCCTTGGCGGCGTCACAGCCCTGGCACGTGGACTGGCAGAAGGCGCACTCCGCGCTTCTCCAGGCGTTGCTGCCCAGCGTTGGAGGCGCGAGGCCGCCCGCTCGGCGGAAGCTTTTAGGTGCGCGGGAGTAGCCGGCTCAGCCGGCTCTTCCACCTACCTGTAGGGGGAAAGTCGCCGCCTTGTTGCCCACGTAGCCCCGGACGACGTGGCTCTGGATGGAGAGCACCCTGCACTCCTCCTCCTCTTCCATGCCTGCGCACCCTGGAGAGCGAGGAGCGGAGCGCGCAACCAGCCGGTCAAGCTGGGCGGGCAGGGGGGGGACAGAGACGAGGTCCGGGCCCGACGGCTGCTCGGCGGCGGAAGTGGTTTATGGGCGCCTCTACCCCCAAGCAAGCGGCGGAGTGGCAAGAGAGGAAAGGGTGCCCGGCAGAAAGCGGCAGGCGACGTCCGGCGATCGGGCTAGACGCCTAAAATCCCTCCTTACACATCACCGAGGAGACTGAGCTGGCAGCAGCCCCTCGCCCGATTTAAAGGCACCCCTCACACTCCGCCCTGCAGCGGGGAGGGAGTGGCTCGCGGAAGGAGGCTGCCTCGGAGGACGCGCGAGGAGGAGGCGGAGGGCAGGAACAGCAAACCGCGCTTCCCGCTTCTCCGTCGTTTTGCTGCTGCTGCCGCCGCCGCCGCCGCCAGCGTGACCAGTCAGCCGCCGACGTGCGGCATCTACGGCGGAGGCGCCGCTGCGGGTGCCCACGTCTCACTTGGGGGGGGACAGAAACCTCACGCCGAAACGCCCCCGTGTGCGGAGCTTCCTGTCCGCCCTCACCTTCTCAGGTTATGGCGGTGCAGGAGCTCCCAATGCTGCTCGTGAACGACGCTGAGCGCGCGAGGGCGCGCGACTCTGTGTGTGTGTGTGTGTGTGAGAGAGAGAAGCCACATTTTAGAGGCGTCTTGTGACCCATTTCAAAGACACAGCGGGTCACTGTGCCTTTCGTGCAGGGCTCACCCCCATCTGCCAAGGCTTTCAGGGGGTGGCACATGGGTGCACCTCTATTTCTACTGCTGCCGGCAAGGGGGTCGCCTGGGCTTTTGCAGCCCCGATGTGACAATGAGGCCCTCGTTGGAACAATATTAGCAGGGTGGTCCATTCAGATGGGGGTCCAATAATCAAAGGTTCCGATTGGAATGTGGGTATGCGCTGTTGCTTTCTCTCATGCGTGTGTTGGGTTTTGATAGCCACGATAGGATTTGAAGGATCTGTTCTTTGGAAGCACAGAAGCTCTTTGGTAAATCAGCCTAGGTAAGACAAAACTAACATACGATCCTTATACAAATAAGTTATGGGATTAATAGTCACAAGGTGTGGTGAGCATCACTAGATTAGAAGAATGTAAAACTGATGGTAAGGTTGTAGTATAGAAACCAACTGAATTGATTTCAGGGTCCATGAGATCTCTGAGAATCCCCTAAGTATCTGGCACATTTGCAAAGCATGGGCAAATATTTAGGGAAAATGAAACAGGAGTGAAGGAGTGCACTGAGCATGCTGAGCGTAGAATACTGACAGGATTTGGAGATAAATAGTGTGTAAATAGCCATTTCTGGAAAAAAGGCAGGTTAACTGGTTGGAATGTGTAAGCAAGTTGATTCATTCACAAAAAGCTCATATATTCATCCTCCAATTGTGGCCTTCTGTTGTTTTGTCCCCTCTTCTTCCACCATTTTCTCTCAGGAAACAACATTAAGGAAGGAAAGATGGAATAGCTGCACTGATTGTATGAACTACCATGGATTGACTTACTTCTATTAAACTCATTAAAATAAACTGAACTTGAACAAATTAACTTGTGCATCAGAGGTCTATTTTATTTTTCTTTTTACAGCCCCTTAATCCCTTTCAGGTGGAATCGAGATGACTTGAGTGGAGCTTAGCATTTACTGCCTGGATGCCCTTCCTGACACCTAAGCAGTTGGTAGCAGATATTTTTTTTCTTCATGCCCTGGTAGAGAAGCATATGCCACTGTCTGGGATTGAACTCCCAATCTTCCAAGTGAGAGGCGAGCGTCTTTACCTCTAGTCTAGGCTATCACGCTGCTCACTTCAGAATGTTGCAGCAAATCTTGTTACCAAATCAGGACACAAGGGATGGAGAACACAGGTTTATTTGTACACAAGGTTCAGAGCATTAGCATGACAGATTCTGAACCCCGGGCTACTGAGGTGTGACTTTACTTTTATGCAGCTCACACCCCCAGACTTCGCCTAGGGCATTACTGTTAACTAGTTATAACATAACATGACAAAGAAAAAGAGAAGTTCTCCTATAGCTGTTGTGTAACATTTTCTATATACGATATTATCTTACACCATCTGCTACTTTCGGGTACCACCTCTTGCAATGCGTTGCGGACAATACATAGGTCATGTTACATTCATCAGTACAAACATATCATACATTAAGCAAGTTTCCTGTATTATTGTAGAACTTGCCATTTAAAACTAAACAACTTCTGCTTAACAATTTCTGCTGATTATAGTAATACTTTGTGGTAATTTTCCATACTGCCTCCATTCTGCCTCAAGAGGGTGACTACAAATACTTTAATATTAAATCTGCATCCACCCTTATGATTTAATCCACATTTGATTTGTGACTTTCTCAGATGTGTCAGCTGTGTGAAAGTGTGTACAAATTGTAATCGATTTTGTCAAAACCTATTTTAAGACTTCATGTGATAAAAATACAAATAAAAAGCAGCATATGAAACCAATATTTTGTTTTCTGTGTTCTATAATTTAGTATGACCTCTATAAGAACTTATTTTTGCGATTTTCTTTTTCCCTGTGTAACTCATTTATTATGCTTAAACTAAGTATCTTTGGCTTTGTTTCAGGCACTGAAAAAATGTGCACAAAATGTGCTTCAAGAGCAAATTATATTATTTGGCATTGTTCGTCTTGTTCCACTGAACTCAAGCAACAAGGTAAGATTATTAATCTCAGTTATTACTTTGGTTACAGTTCGTTTTGTTCCTCTTGGATTATTATGTTAAGCAAACTTAAAGTCAAAGAAAGAGGAAAAAGGAGAACTCTAGTCACAACATTTAAAGCAAGTACTGGCCAATTAAAACAGAAAAACAGACTATAAATGAAGTATAATGAACAAAATGTACTAGGGAATATGTTTTACTGAATCCAGTAAATCATTCCCAGAAGCATGCTTAAGATTTCATGAAAATATGGGTATCTTCAGAAAATATCTGCAGATTTTAAATGTAAATTAGACAATCCATTGAGTAGTCCCATGATCATCTAAGGCGGCTATTTATCATAAATAGAAAAATAACCATAGTGGCAAATTAACTTCAGTAATAAGTCAATGTTTACTTACCTAAACAGATAATCAGAATGATTATAGGATGGCAAAAAAGCAGTGGGAGTGAGAGTGACTACTTATTTCTAATGATTTCCCATTGACTCTGCTTGTGGGAAGCCGGCAGGGAGCATTGGAAATTCAGAATAGAATAGAATAGAATAGAATAGAATAGGATAGAATTCTTTATTGGCCAAGTGTGATTGGACACACAAGGAATTTGTCTTGGTGCAAATGCTCTCAGTGTACATAAAAGAAAAGATACATTTGTCAAGAGTCAAGAATCATCACGTACAAGACTTAATAATAGTCATAGGGCACAATAAAGCAATCAAATCATACTAGGAAACAGTCAATATAAATTGTAAGGATACAAGCGACAAAGTTACAGTCATACAGTCACAAAGGGGGGAGGGGCGATAAGGAGTGATGAGAAGATTAATAGTAATAGTAGTGCAGACTTTGTTAATAGTTGAACAGTGTTGAGGGAATTATTTGTTTAGCAGAGTGATGGTGTTCAGGAAAAAACTGTCCTTGTGTCTAGTTGTTCTGGTGTGCAGTGCTCTATAGCGTCGTTTTGAGGGTAGGAGTTGAAACAGTTTATGTCTGGGATGTGAGGGGTCTGTAAATATTTTCAAAGTCTTCTTTTTGACTTGATACAGGTCCTCGATTGAAGACAGGTTGGTAGTAACTGTTTTTCTGCAGTCCTAATTATCTTCTGAAGTCTGTGTCTGTCTTGTTGGGTTGCAGAACCAAACCAGACAGTTATAGAGGTGCAGATGACAGACTCAATAATTCCTCTGTAGAACTGGATCAGCAGCTCCTTGGGCAGTTTGAGCTTTCTGAGTTGGCTCAGAAAGAACATTCTTTGTTGTGCTTTTTTGATGACGTTTTTGATGTTAGGTGTCCATTTTAGGTCTTGTGATATGACAGAACCTAGAAATTTTCCTATACTCTTTGTTATATGTCCTTTTCAGTTGTACACAATCTCTATCAAACCAGTTTTTATTCTTTAAAATCGGCTTTTTGGATTGAGCTAGTATTCTGTTAATGAGAACCGATTTCAAATTTGAAATTAAAGTTTCAAACCCCTCTAAGTATGATCCTTCAAACTTATTTTTTAATAAAGATGTACGAAGTTCTATTGTTTCTGGCACTAACATCCATTTAGCAACTTCCTTTGCATTTTTCTCCGTCCATTTAATTTTTACCTGGGTATTTTGGCTCTCTAACCTGGGAAGGTAGAGATTTATGGTGTAATGTGAGAGTAAGGATTACTGAATTATGATCGCTTTCTAGTCGTGAGTCTACCTCCATCTTTTGCAAGAACTTCTGGAGGTCATATGATATTATCCAATAATCAACTATGGATTTTCTTCCTGCTCCCTGATAAGTATATTCCCCTGGGTAGTCACCTTTTGTGGAACCATTAAGGATACAAAGGTCCAAACGTAAAGTCATCTGTCTTACACATAAACCTGCCCGATTTGCTTTAGGGTCTCTGGAATGCAGGGGTTCTTCTGGTACATTCTCATCATAATGGATCTTAAAATGATTAAATAATGCTTGATCGTTTGGACCCATCCTAGCATTTAGGTCCCCTCCAATAATTATTGCTGCTGTACAGCCAAGGATAAAATCTTCTGTGTCATCCCAAATCTTGTTAATCAAATCCTTCTTATTGAGTGGGGGAATGTAGATATTAAAAAGCAAAATCTCCACCTGTTTGTATAAAAGTAAGGTAGTCACAACCCATGGGTGAAAAGGTGGCAGTGATACACATTTAAATTGCAGGGCTGTATTAACTAATGTCACAATGCCCCCTTTAGCTCTCCCACCCACCTTACTTGGTACAGCCGGGATAGAATTGGTCCAATAACCATCTAGCTGTATCTCCGCAGGGGTCCAGGTTTCCTGTAAGAAGAGGATGTCAAATTGTGATATATAGTCAAAAAAGAGTTGGTCTTTTGATGGAACAGTCCAGCCTGCTATATTCCAGGTTATAATGGAGAGGGGATCATCTTTTGCCGCTCATCAGGAAACTTGATTTATACAAAGGGGAGTTGTAGGGTGTTGCAATGGACTGAAGTGTCATCTTGCACCAAATTGGCTTTCTCTAAAAGGAGGGGAGACCCATCTAAATCCTGTGTAGACTTCTGAGAAAATTGTTCAGGATAAGGGTTTTAGCACCAGCTAGCAGAACTTGCCATTCCTGTGCTTCTTCTCTAAATACAGGGCGAGGGGTTATTAGGTCATGCTTCATTTGACTTTGAGATGATGGTACTGTCATGGGACCTCTCCCCCATCTCTTGTTATGGTCCTGATGGTGTCATAGGATGTTCACATAAGGATGATAGTATCTCCATCTCTACTGGAGCCTCCAGTGGTCCCTGTGTGTCTTGGCTTCTGTTTTCCCTCCCATATCCGTGTGGTCCCTTGCCCTCTGGAGGAGAAGAGGTTCAATTATTGGGGAGACCAGATCTATAAGCGGTTCAGCAGTGTCCATTGTGACCAACAAGGATTTCTTTAAGTTTTCTAGTTTGAATAATATGTTATCTTGTTCTTTTCTTGGCACAGCTCCAAAAGCATTAATGAGGCCCGTTTCTGTGCTGTTAAGTAGATCTTCACTGACCAAGGCTGGTTGACTCCCACTTTCTTTCTCTCTTTTTTTCAAGGTTGAGAATGCAGCCGTGGGAGCTCGCATGTTAACAATTAAAGGTTTAACCTTTTCCTCACAGAAAACTCTGAAAAATTTGGAAGGAGGCTAAATGTGCCTTCATCTTAAACAGCATCAGTGGTATGGTGGGCTGCTTGAAAGACAGGAGTATCCGCTTCCAACTTGGGAACTCAGGAAGCCACTCCGCAGCACGAAGATCAATCTGCCCCCGATGGCAGTGAAGAAGCTGACTTAGGGAATTTAGTATAGCACTCTTAGTAATCCAGCGTCCATAATTAAGTCTGTTCATATGGATTCTCAAAGCAATCTTGTGTTTGCAATGAGCGATGTGATTGTATTGAGAAAAGGCTCCTTGATGCATGTTCCCCTTTGGGTCATCAGTGAATCTTTCTCTGGATTATTGTTAAGCAGTTTCTATATTTGCCCTTGAATTAACAAGAACTAACATCATCCAGTCCAATTTAAATTTGCCATACAATATTGCAAGCTAATTCTGCCAACTGCCAAGAATTCAATTCTGACTGGCTCAAGGTTGACTCAGCCTTCCATCCTTCCAAGGTCAGTAATATGAGGATCCAGATTATTGGGGGCAATATGCTGACTCTGTAAACCATTTAGAGAGGGGGGCTGTAAAACACTTGTAAGCAGTATATAATGCTATTGCCCTTGAACAATTGCTTGTGCCCTAGATCATACTGGTAGGTTGTATCAGACATTGTATCTCTTCCATTAAAACTCTCAATTCTTTCTGCTGTTTTCTGAAACAAGGTTCATTTAGAAATTGTTGTGGATTCAAAGCTGGAGGTAATGAAACCATTAGAGAATCTTAGAGGTTTTAAATACAACTGTAAAATGTATGTTATATTTTTGTACTTCAGTTAACTTTCAGCAAAATTACTTCAAAATGGAATGTATGTGTATAAATTGGACAGAAAAAAATGTATACTGTTTAATAGATGCATTTATCGTTTTCAAATTGTATAATCATTACAGGAACTGCAATGGCCAACATTATCCTGTTAGTCATGGTCAACTCCAGGTTTAAAAACTACCTATGCAAAGTGCCTTTGATAGCTTTTCCCCACCACATCCTTGATAGGTCTTATCCCAATGTCCCTTATCCCAGTTTCCCAATGTACTAGATATCTACTACCGTGTTTCCCCGAAAATAAGACCTACCCCGAAAATAAGACCTAGTGTAAATCTCCAGTTCCAGGAAGACTTTTCAGGGAGCAACCGCACCCCCAAACACCCCCCTACACACTCACACCCACTATTTGGCACCATAAATATATAAGACCTACCCCAAAAATAAGACCTAGTGTGTTTTTGGGAGCCCCCCAAAAATATAAGACAGTGTCTTATTTTCAGGGAAACACGGTATGTTTTCCCACTGTGCACTAACATTTAAAATGCTGTATAATAGAGGCTTTCTTAGAAATACAAATAGCGCCTAGATTTAACCAACTGGTTCTGGTCACTATGAATAGTATGAAATGTTCAGACAGCTGCTCATGGATGCAGCTGTTCATGCTGGCCCATGATCTATAACTTATTGAATGTAATTGATTCTAGGCATGTCCTTATCATAAGTAGATAATTTAGGCTGAATCTTTCCAATTCCACATTCAAGTGAGTTGTTTTTAAAGCAGTATCTTAATCATCTTGCTTTTATATATTAGCATCAGTTTAATAAGATCGTGTTAACGCAATGTAGTGACACATTTTTTTCTTTTATATTTCAATGAAAGTGTCAAGAAATATATTCAGTGTCTGATATAAATGGTAGAAAGAGTACCATAGCGCCAGCAGAAAAAAGGAAAGTTTTGCCAGTTATCTAAGAAGATAGCTGGTGGCATGGTTCCAACAATGGGAACTCAAAACATTTCTATTCCCCAGCTTGATCCCACATTACGGCGAATCTAATCAGTAAAACTATTTGTTTCCATGTATTGCAAATTGACAAGACAGGAACTCTGAAGGTGGGAGAAAGATTCCCAGCAGAATACTTTTTGCATCCTGCTGGCATCAGCGGGACTTTAGATATAGTGAATCCCATCCCCCCTTTTTCATTCAAATAGCCTTATTAACTACCCTTACCCTGTAATCAAACAGCACAGAGGCTTCTGCAAAAGTGATAATTTAGTTCATTTTAATAGAGGAAGAACAATGCCTTGACTGAATATTTTTGTGAAGGCAAACTGCATAAACATGCGTTTATTAGAGAAAAATATATAGTAGATTATCTTCCATGTAAGCATGGATTATGCTGGCTTGGAATTTTATTCACAACATATCTGAGGGGCATCAGACTAGAACACATACATTTTACGACAGAGGAGCAGTTCTCAAATTGCTAAGAATATTATCACACATGCTTAAGCACTATACGTGAAGTGCAGCATGTGTTTGAATAGTAACAGTTTTAATTTATACTATTAAAACAAGTGATTCAAAGTTTTTTTCCCTTTGAAAAACTTGTTTTCAATAAATATTGTTATTTTAACCCAAAGTGTTAGATAGGAAGATGGCAGGTGTGAGGAGGAAAAATGAAAACAGTAGAAACCAAAAGAGCCCATTAAGATTAAACAGCCTTGGTGGCTCAGGCTGTTAAATGCCTGCACTTAAGATCCAGCTGCCTGCAATTACTGCAGGCTCGAATCCCACCAGGCTCAAGGTTGACTCAGCCTTCCATCCTCTCGGGGTAGGTAAATTGAGGACCCAAGATTGTTGGGGGCAATTAGCTGACTTTGTAAAAATGCCGCTTAGTAATAAGCAGGCATATACAACGGAATGAAGGCTACTGCTGAGCACACTGGGTTGTATCCCAAAAAAGTGTAAGCCGCCCTGAGTCTTCGGAGAAGGGCGGGATATAAATGTAATTAAAAATAATAATAATAATAAAGAGTACATCAAAAAGCAGCTTAAAATAAAGCTTTATAAAAATATTCATTAGATAACTTGTTTTTAGAAAAACAGATTTTCAAACCTGAGGTCACTCCATACATATATATATCTATCATCATTCACAAAAAAAATATTTTCGATTTATTGGGCTTAGAAGAAATCCATAGCAGTTGGTCTCTTCTTAGCTGGAATTACAAGAGACTTCTTTAATTGAGGGATTTCCATCAAAGACCTAGAGGACTTTAGGACTCCATGGGGTGGTTTTTGCTTAGGATTGAAAGCTACTCGGGAGACTCCCTCTGGACTGACTAAAATACTTTTGTCTGTCTTCTTAAATTCTGTAAAGCAAAAGATTAAAAGGAAAACATTACATGTTTTGTGTTACCTTGTTACTAGGCATGTAAAGTACTAATGTGTAAGTGAAGGGAGAAAAAACTACATCCTTCTAATCCTTTTTTTTAATAAGCAAAAGATCCTCAGAATGCAGACATCGTTTAATTTTTAAACCAATTTATTTTTTCACATGCTACTTAGATGGGGATCTCAGCAGAGCAAAATAGGCTTTTATGCTTCTAGCAAAATACATGCATCACTGCCATTTTAACAACACCAATGCTTATGTAATAATTCAAATGAAGTTAAGTCTTTGGCCAGAAAAAACTCTTTTAACATTTAGTTTATTGCACAAAGGATATGATAACACAGGCCTTTCAAGCAAGAAAGAAAATGTCTTACCAGCAGTCATATTCTTATTCAATCCAAAGGTAACCTTTTTGTAGCTGGAAGATTGTAGCTTGCTTAACTAAAAGACAAATATAGTTGTTTTCCTGGGCTAATTAAATCTTTATTGTTAAAGTATTTTTTTAACATCCTTATTAGAATATTGAACCAAATCATATGCAATAGTTAGAAAGCATCAGCCAACATACACCATCATCCAACTTGCCAATGTCCTGCAAGTGGCCAGGTGGCCTACAGATAAGTTTGCAAAAGTCATTCTAGAAGCAGTAAGTTTGTAGAATTGCATATTTAGTCTCAGAATTGAGACTAAACAAGCAATCTTTAGAGAACAAGGGCACCAAAACTCAGTGATACATCACAATCCTATCTTGAAAAATGCCATTGTTTAAAAGGGGCTCAAACTATTATTCTAAACATTCTCAAGATATAAATTATAAAAATGTTATCATACCGGCATGGCAGTAATGCCTCTTTTAGCTTTTCTAAAGAAGGCTGGCTTTGGTAAAGCTGTCTTTGCAAACTTCACAAAATCATGCTCCACATTTGCCCTTGTTTTCTTTATTGGAAGGGCAATACCACCAGTTTCCTGCAAGAAAAAGAACAGAAAGTATGCATAATGCAAACAGCACATACGTTTCATCTATTAAGAATTCTTCCATCCCTCCACCTGCCTCCTTTATTTTTGTACGGGCACATTAAATCCAAGTTGAGAAATTTATCAATCCTGATACATTTCTACCTGAATGCCTTTCCATGGGAACCAGACCTAAGAAATAACATGCATAGTCTGTTTCAGGGAAGTTAAAAGAATAAAAGGTAAATATTTTGAAAAGAGCAAAATGGTGTCCTTTTCCCAAACAAAATGATTTAGGATTTCCAAATAAAATGATTTACATTTAAGGGAATGCAAAATTCGTTCCATTTAAAATGTGGTTTTTAATTTTTTTTCTTTATTTCTCCAACTATTCACATTTGCCTAACAGATGAAAGGCTTAAATGTAGCCCTGATAAGGAAGTTATTCTAAAAATAAATCAGAGGGTGTACACATACATTCTCAATATCTCTAAATGTTTGGTCTTCCTTTAGCCTTTTATAACAATTTTCCTTTCAGTTAGCCAATTGATTAGCACAAGGATGCAGAATTTTAAATTAATATTAACTCGTGAAATTACAGCATTAAACTGATGCTATTTTATCACCAATTGCAATAGAGTAAGAATGCTTGTTTTTTTCCATTTCAGAAAATGGATTGAAAAACTTAGAAAATGACTTAATTTGAAAAATTCAACAGAGTAGATCCACCTACTTCGTTCTTTCTCTTCTTCTTTTCAAGTTCATTTCTTTCTATGGAATTTGGGGCTTTCTTGTTTTTTCTTTGCATTTTCAAGTCAACTGCTTTCTGTTTGGAGCATATAATCCTCCCCAAATTCCCCAACTTTTTTTTTCTCTTCAACTTGACTTTATGAA
Source organism: Naja naja (assembly GCA_009733165.1). NCBI lineage: Eukaryota > Metazoa > Chordata > Lepidosauria > Squamata > Elapidae > Naja > Naja naja. The sequence goes on from CM019152.1 coordinate 3,778,878, forward strand.
GCACCATAGGTTCTGACTCTACAAGGCATTTCTTCTCTGGCAGATTAACACTCTCTCCAGGCAAAAGCTCTCTGGTGATTCCTGGCTTTGACTTCTGCTGCCTCTTCATAATTTTACCAGTGTGGCGTCCTGTAGTACAATAACTAGGGTCCCCTTCACTGTCATAATTCTGTCCATTCTGACACATCATTTTTCTAGGAACTTTTGGTGGGCTCTCATTTTTGTGTGGAGAAGGCTTCTTTATGCCATTGGCTAAACATGTCAGTGACTTCAAGGAAGAATCATCACCAAGTCCTTCAATGGGAATCACTGAAGCAACTTCACTGTTCTCTGCACTTGAAGATTTCTGCCATTCCTGGATATCTGAGGATTCATTGGCTAGATCTGGTGTCTTGGATTCAACACTGACTGGTCTATTCTCATTATTTCTAGGGGCATGCAAGTACCAGTTCTCTGCCTGGATCTTCTCCTCTTCCTCTTTGTTTGAAGCCCTCTGTTGGCCTCTTCCTCATCATCATTCTTTTGGGTTTGATTGTTGTCTGTCAAGAAAAATTAAGTGATATTAAGTTGAACAGCATCTTTGGTGACTAGTTGGTAAGACAACTCTACTTTTAAATGAAGAGAAAAATATTTCTGATTATAAAAGCCATGACTAATCCTGCCATTAATTCTCATTTTTAAGTATTTTCAGATAGTTTGTTTAACCATTTGGGGGGGAAATGAGACGCCTGAACCCTCCATGGCAAATGTTATGCTTTTAATAAGTAGCATGTTGTTAGCAAGGATCTTGGCAGTTGTAGATAATTGTGATCACTATAATAATGAATTATTTTCACATCTGAACTCTTTATATTTATGGAAAAGCTCCAGGCCTATCCACACAGCTCTGTGGTTTTCAGTCAATTCTTACAGTCGAATAGTAAAGCCATTTCTGCCGTTTTCTGAGGGCACTCAGTTAAATTTAATACAAACTATTACTATTAACAATAAAGTTATTACTGGCTGCTTGTTACTAAATCATAGAGGTGATTATGAAAATATTAGAATGTGCAAAAATGAACAAATTAACATTGGCAATTAAAAAACAAGAAGAAATGGAATATTATATGATATGGGATTTATTTTATACATGGTTGGAAAATAAAGAAAGAAGGTAAATGAATATAAGGCTTAATGTAGTATTAAGATTACTACAATGGTAAGATAAATAAGGATGAGTAGTTTTTAATATGAATGTAACTACTGATATAGTAAGAGACATATATTAAATATAAATATGTGCACAAGATATGAACGGGATACAGGTAGTCTGGCCAGTGTGTTCTGGGCTGAGTTCAATCCTGTTTCCGAGGATGAAGTGGACGGGATTATGCGGAATTTTAAAATTTTTTTAAAAATGATTAATTTTTGGTTTAGTGTAGTTAGCAGACCCACTGATTGTGCCTTAGTGCTACCGTGTTTCCCAAAAATAAGACCAGGTCTTATATCTTTTTTGGACCAAAAGACCCATTAGGTGTTATTTTTGCGGGATGTCTTATTTTGCGGCCAGCCGCCTGCTCCCTCCCACCATCTGCTTGCCCACAGCAACAGCGGCTTACAGCAGGGGTGTCAAACTCAATTTCATTGAGGGCTGCATCAGGGTTGTGTTTGACCTCGGGAGCCAGGGTGCACGTGGCCAAGGTGGGCATGGCCAGCTTGACATCACTCTTGTTGGGTGGCCTGAGTGCTCCGCCAGCAAAACAGGCTCCAGATCTATGTTTTGGCTGCAACAGCTTCCTTTAGCCCTCTGTCCTTGAAAACAGACCTTGGGTGGGTTGTCTGTGCCCCCCCCATGCCCTGCTTTCACCTGTGATGGCCTCCAGCAGCCCTCTGCCAGTGAAAATGGAGCTCAGTGCAGCCCTCCGAGCTCCACTTTCGCTGGCAGAGGCACCGCGGGCCAGTCCTTTGCTGTTTCTAGGGCAGCCCTGTGGGGCCAAATCTAAGCACCCCACGGGCCGCAAATTCCTCCGTTCCCAAGCGCCCCGTAGGCACCCAAATACTTTTCACCCAGAGCGAGACAAAGCTTTGTCTCCTTGCAAATGGGACACTTTTGCAATTAATACCGTTTCAAAGCGCCCCACTTGCAAGCAGAACAAAGCTTCATCTCCCTCTGGGCCAAAAGTGCCCGGAGGAGCCAGAGGCACTGGGGAAGGGGCAGGCAATCCCAACATACCATCCACTCTGTCCAACTGTCTCCTGGCTTACCTCCGGCAACACAGGGCAGGCACTTGCACGGGGCATCAGGATCACCTGCCTCCCCCCTCCGCTGTGCTTCCACACCTGCTGCCAGTGTCACTGTGCATGCCTCCTTTGAGCTTGGCAGCTCAGCATATCTGCATTGTCTGTGTCCCCCTCAGCCTACACCTTTGGACTTATCTGCACTGCATGAAGGGGACGGTGGGCTATGGCTGCTCCCCACATGCATTCACCACCTCTTGTGCTGGCCACGGCCACTCCCTTGGGCTTATTTTTGGGGTAGGTCTTATAGTCCTACCTCCCAAAATCAGGCTGGGGCTTATTTTTGAGGTGGGTCTTATTTGGGAAAACACAGTATGTACAAACCATGACTTCTATAGCTGATTCAACAAATCGTAATTAAAAATAAATGTTTAGTGTGATCAGGAAACAAATAGATGTTTTTTTTTCCTTACCTTTTTTCTCCAAGTGAGCTTTATCTAAGGGTTTGCCAGATTTTCTTTTCAATTTCTTCCTGCTGAAGGTATCATCGTCCTCATCCGTAGAGACATCTTCAGGGAAATCATTTTGAGGGAAACTGCCTGAAAACGACATTGGAATAAGAACTGCCACAAGCCAAAGGTTCTTGGAAAGATTCTTCACTCATATTGACATCCATGCTTTTTAAAAACTCATGCATGTATGCTATCATGAATATTTTATAGTAAATAAAACATTTACTTGAGTAAAAAGGGAAGGAACAAAATTGAAATCAGTGGTGGTAATCAGGGCCCCAGGCTTAATTGCGAAGAGCCTTAAATCAGTTAAGAGTGCTGAAACAGTTTACAGTTGTTGTGAAATTTAAACAATATTAACATTTTAGAAATCGTCGATAACAGACATAAACCTTCAAAGATAAAGAAAAAAAATAAGTACAAGTTATCTAAATAATCAGAATGTTAATGGTCCGCAGTCAATACTATATAAATGTATCTGCACCCAAGTAATATAATATACCACTTGTGTTTTATATTACAATAAAACAATAGACTGCCAGTTATTTTCATCTTACAGAAGCCTAATAGTAAGGAAGAGTGGAGGGAAAAGGGGCTGGCCTCACATATTTTTGGCACTGACTCCAGCAACTGTAATGACTATGTGGCTTTCCATGAAGGGGAGAAAAAGTTTTTTTAAAAAAAATTCACATTTATATGCCGCCCTTCTCCGGAGACTCAGGGCGGCTTACAATTTTTGGAGCGCAACCCAATGCACTCAGCAATAACCTTCCTTCCATTGTATATGCCTGCTTATTACTAAGCGGCATTTTTACAAGGTCAGCTAATTGCCCCCAACAATCTTGGGTCCTCAATTTACCTACCCCGAGAGGATGGAAGGCTGAGTCAACCTTGAGCCTGGTGGGATTCGAGCCTGCAGTAATTGCAGGCAGCTGGGACTAAGTGCTAGGCGTTTAATAGCCTGCACCACCAAGGCTCTTAAAAAGTTCTCAAATTCCAGCTGTAAAGAGTACTGTAATCTGATTTAGGTGATAATGTAAGTCCAGTTCAGGTACCAGCATATTGCCTGAGCTTGAAAGAAGCTAAGAAAGATCAGACTTGGTTTGTGCATGATTAGGAGACCACCAGGAAATCCTAGAGTTCTCTGAGAATTCCAAAATTATCTCAGAAAATGCAATGGCAAATACTTCCATATTGTTCCCAAGATGGACATGACCACAAAGCCATCAGTATTAGAAAACAACTCAATACACTTTACTTTCACTTTTTCCTTAACCACTGATGTGGAAAATCATGATTATTCCTTCAAAGGATAACACATTCAACTCTAATGTATATTTTCTATTCATGCTATGCTTTCCCAAAAGCTTGAAAAAAATGATGAAGTCTTACCTTCTGCAAGATCTTGAAATCTGGAAAGAGAAGTGAAAAGAAATTATATTGTTTTACTCATCTTCCATAACAGAAAGTACTGTATTTATTGGTGTGGAAAAATGAAGGACTTATGTGTTAAGAGGAAGAAAAAAAAAGGGAAATCATAAGAATTTGAGGAAACATACTTTTTAACCAATTTGTAGAGGCGCTTTCTGTTAAAAGCAGGTGTGTTTTTTCTGCTGCTCAACTCAAAGATTGTGCTGGCAATTGCTGCATAATCAAACTGTCAAAGAAAGAAAGCAACTTAGATCAATTTTAAAAATCATTTCATTCAAAAATGCTAAAATGTTAGTATCGTAACACCATTTTTTTCCATTTTCTATTTACCATCAAAATATTTACTTTTTCTCACCAGTCTAAATCCACACAAATTCCTACTAGGTCCCTTCATCGCAGCCTGATGGACAATTAAATATCCTCTTTAAAAAATCACAGGAAGACATTCAGGAAGACTTGGGACCATCACTGTTTATGAGTCAATACATGCTGAATTGCTCAAACGGCACCTGATGTTCCTCAGAACTTGAAGTACATACAACTTAGAGATGCCACCCACCGCCCCAATATTGCACTGGGGTGGGGGAACTGATAGCTTGATTTTCAGCTATTGAAAACAAAGTAGCCAGTGCAATTTATCGGTTTTAAATCAGAAGTTTTCAAACCCTGCATCAGCCTTCCCCAATCTGGTCCCACAATTCCCATAATTTTAGTAACCAGAGTTTTAAAACTAGTAGTTTGATAAAGGTGGAGCCTACCTGAAGAACAGGTCCAATGTTAGCTTCTATATCTTCTGAAATATGTGCTCTGAATTTGGAGACAGTTTGTGTGACACGCCCCTGCCTATATTATGAAGAAAAACCAAAAATGAAGTGTCAGAGATCAAACGGATGGTCCTATCCACTTCACTCCCACTCACTCTTTGCTTCATTCCTGCTCAACAACAGGAAAATATTTCCTGCCTTCATTTAGCCAGTGAAGCTTAGTATCTTAGTATGATTGCATAATTTATCTTGTGAAGTCCTGTCACTTGTCACTGTATGACCAAATCTGTTAGAGGACCTTTAGAGAGCATCTGAATATGTAATATGAGGAAATAAGGGGAAGTCCTGATATATGAGAAGAAAACCTCTCCTTAACACTGAACACAGCCTACCTATAAGTAATGTTTCCAGCAGAAATGGTATATCTGAAAACAGTTAGGAGCTGGAGGAAATAAAAGAGAAGCCTTTTATAAATATTGGACAGAGGCTTGTTAGAAGACAAAGCAAAACTTTAAATTCTGCTTAGAAAACAAGTGTCAGGAAATATTCTTTAGATATTTCCAGGAAATGGACATCTCTAATTTCCATTTCCTTCTAAATGAACTGTATTCACAGAAGTTTATGTGCTAAAAGAAAGTTCTGTGAAGAAAACACTGGAAGATATTTTTCTAGAATTTTCCAAAGGAAGTGTCAGGGAAATGAGAGTCTTACCTCTGGCCATTTCTGTATCTTCTCTGTCAGTCCATTTTTCATCTTCTGAGGTACTGTCAACATCACTGCCAGTTTCTAGTTCTTTCATTAAATCTTCTATGGCAAATGGGGACTGATCCACAATGGTTTCAAAGATGCCACAGATTATGGCTTGCAGCATAAGATGACTGAACAGTGAAAAGATTGTGGGGAGGAGGAGGAGAATATATTTAGGGAATGTGGTTAATAGAATTTCTTTGTAACCTAACTCGTAAACAAGTTCTGAGTCATTCAGAAAATAAGAAAGGAAAAACAGACAATCGCATGATTATAATTCTCTAATTTTCTGAGGTATGCAGGAGGATCAAGAACAATCATTTCTATAATGGCTACATAGAAATGTTGCTATAGTTACACATACTTTTACTTTCAGGCATGTTTAAAAAAATTCTCTCATAGTCAACATGTTGCAGTCCTTCACGGTAACTTTTCCTTTGTTCTGCACCCCCATTCAGATTTTTATTTACTATTTTTAAAACAGTATATTAACATAAATATTGTCAAGATTTGAACATACTCCTTGGTCCTGGCAATAATTTTGCAGAATGGTTCAATAAACTTAATGTTCTGGTCTGCTGTGAGCTGTAAAGATAAAAAATATACGTTTTTTAAATATTGTTATGTATAAGTTGATAAGATGACTCTTGAAATTTAAATTAAAATAGTATTATAGTCATAGAAAACAGGGCATTGTCATACTTCGATGAACACCTTTTGCTGACAAGGTTTGTTTGGTGAAGCCCATGAATTTGTATTTTTTGAGTTAAAAGATAAACAATAGGGAAAAGAGAGAGTATGTTAGATTTAGAGAGGGTGACAAGCAATTAAAAATGATTTTTTACATCCTGGGATTAATGGGTAAGTTAACTTTTTTCACACCTCTTTTTCTTGTTCACATTTATTCCCTTTTTTATTTTCTGTTTGTACTCTTATTTGCTTTTGTTCCTTTCATATATATAAAACTAATTGGGAAACCAGGGCACAGTTCACAAAATAAAATGAGCTTTAGAGCATCACACAGTAGAAACTTGACACCAGTGATTTTAATACATTTTATAAAGAAATAAAGTGTAATCATCTTCCCCTAACCTGATGCTTTTCAGGTGAGGGACCAGCATGGAGAAGCCTAAATGTCATACAATTTGCTACTGACCTGTTTAGCTCCAACTTTAGCCAGTTCTTCCAGATAGATATCAATGAAATGCAATTTAATACCAATTGGAGCATGGCTATCTGGATGCATAACTTCCGTTATTAACATGTTCAGAAATCGTTCAATTAAACTGGAAATAAATGTAAAAATACTATTAGCGGCACAGGCTATTCCGCTGCATTACATCATAAAATCTTTTGTTGGGTCCAAAAAATGTTCACCTAAATACATTTGGCAAAGCATGGACCAAATGGTTTCATCTCCACATAATGTAGGAACAAAAAAAAAAGAGCACACTGAAACAGGGTCCAAATCTCTCACCAGTATACACTTTAAAAAAAATAGCTGAGATCTGATTTTATTACTTCCCTCACTCATTTTAAAAGGCGATCCCACATCTTGTATCCCAATTTCACTGAGTAGGACTTGTATCATAATTAAAATTAAAGAGCTACTGTATTATATAAACCTATGCAGGTGTCCATCTTAATGGTACAATTAATGCAACTTCCCAGCTTGGTTTCAATTTTGTGCCTTCTTTGATATAGAGTAATGGGAGGAGTTATCTATAGTTGTCTTTGACTTACGACCACGATTCAGCCCAAAATTATGAGAAGTCATAGTGGTTGCCCATATGACCCCCCCCCCGCCCTGCCACTCAACAATCGAAATCTCAGCTCTTCCCACTGTGGTCATTAAGTGGAGTACAGGGCACCTCAAGGCCCTCACACACAGGCCTTCACAGGAAGCACAAACAGCACTTCACCCATTCAATATCATTAAACCAACAACAAGCCCAAATATTAAAACATAATGATAATAAACATTAAAACCATCCCTCCCCCAGGGAGGGGTCACAGCCCGGGTTGGTCGAATAACCAGGTCTTTAATTCACGGCAGAAGGTGTGGAGATCAGGGGCCAGGCGGAGCTCCAAAGGCAGTTGATTCCAGAGGTCAGGGGCCGCGACAGAAAAGGCCTAGATCCCCACAGAACCTGGGTCTGCTTCCCACCTGGCTGGGTCCTCATAGGTTTCAGGCCCACTTCCCACATTTCTGGGTCCCCTAGTTTTAGGCCTCCTCACTGCTCCATCATATTTTCCTCCACTTACCTCTTTGAAGTACACCTTTCCAAAAGAGCGCCCAGCTGGTGTGATACGCAGCCTTCCTACAGAGGCCGCCTTGTGTCATTCTGGAGGTGGATACCAATGTGGAAAATGGCACCCTTCTGAGGGATTCCACAAATGGTGCCCACTTCCAGGATGGCAGCCCTTCCCCAGTTCACACGCGGTCCCTGGAAACAGTTGCATTGGTTGGGCTACCTTTGGAAAGGCAATCATTGGGAGGGGTAAGTGTAGCTAGACATGACAAGGCAGGCCAAGGACCAAGGCAATGGGCAGAAAAAAATGGGCAGAAAATAGGCCCAAAGCCTGTGGGGACTCAGCTGGGTGGGAAGCAGCCCCAAGGCACCCAGAAGGGCAGGGTGAGGGGAAAGGTAGCTGCACTGTCCCTGTGGTCAGTTTTAAGAGCAAGCAGATTGTCATGCTGTCCAATTTTCATCATGTGACTATGAGGGAACTGTAGTGGTCATAACTTTGAGTATATGTTGCACGTCTCTTCATTTAGCACCATTGCAATTTATTTATTTATTTATTATTTGAACTTGTATGCCGCCCCATCTCCAAAGACTGGCTCACAGCTAAAAACAAAGACAATAAATACTTAAAAAACAATTAAACAATTTACAAGTCCAGATACTAAAAACCAATTACACAATTAACATTAAAAGCTATCTTCCTCCAGGAAGGGGTCACAGCCCGGGTTGGTCAAATAACCAGGTCTTTAAATCACGGCGGAAGGTGCGGAGGTCGGGGGCCATTCATTGTGAATGAATGACCATAACTCAAGGACTACCTGTAGATCAGGTGATATTAAATCAATGAGCAGATGATTGATGTTCATTAGAACACTCAGTTAAAAGAAATGTCATGTCGACATCATTTTTAATAGATAAAATGCTATGTTTGGTAGTTAAACAAGTAAATATTGATCTCACAGAAGTCAATGAAGGTATCTATCATGCTAAGCCATGATCTGATTTACAAAACCAGGTGCACCATAAAACATGATTCACAAACACGATGGTGAGGTATTTATAATGATAAAATCAAAAGGACGCAAGACTGGCACACTATACAAACAACAGATATGGCCTACCTTTCATTCCATTCATTTCTTTTCAGAATTTCAAAGGACTGCCTCAGCATCATGCGGATCAACTAGGTTAGGGGAAAAAAAAACGATGCACACAATTTTTCCCACCATGTTATTAAGTTTATAGGACAGCACTCAATATGTTGAAAGAATTTGAACAACATAGGGATGTTCTGTACACATTTTAAGCTAAATTCTACCCTTCATGGAGGAACTGTATGTATACATGTTATGAGTTTATGCTATGTTGGCTGAATGCATAGTGGATTCCTGTGCATCCACTGCTTCTGAGTGACTGTGGGAGTGAGAAAGACAAGTCCAGTGTCTTGTTCATTCACCAAATACAGGACAGTATTTTTACAATGGGAAAGGAGATACAGGTAGTCCTCACTTAACGGCCACAACTGAGCCCAGACTCTAGGTCATAACTTGTTGCAGTCATTAAGGGGGTCATCATGTGATTTGACTTGTCTTTACAACTGTTTTTATGACAGCCATAAAATCAGCCATCATGGTTGTTAAGTGAATGAAGTGGTCATTAAGCAACCACATGGTTGTTAAACAAATCCATTCCCTCAAATAAGAATTTTTTTCCAGCTGCTAAATTGACTAATGATATGGAGATTAAGATATAGCATAGGGCTCTAGATAGCATGTCTTGTAACACTTCTATTTCCTAATTACAGTTAAAATCTATCTATGAAACTGACTAGGACAATTTTCTCAAATCTGGTACCTTCCAGATACATTCCTATTATCTCCAAAAAGCAGAGCTGCACAGCAGTCATATGAACATTATGGATCACATTAAGCATTTGTTTAGGAAATAACAATAGAATCCCCATTACCATGACTCTGGTAAATAATTTGTTATTTACAAAACAATAGGCCTCAGTCTAGGGAGCACAGATGGGCTAACAAGAGCCATAGACAGGAACTAGGGAGCAAGAGTGAGCTGGCAGAAGGTGTGTGTATGGAACAGAGCACGGGAGGCGCAAGGGGGTATAAAGGCCTTAAAATCTCATAAATCTCAAAAACTTGGGATAAAAACTGGCAGAAGCAACTTATGATCTTCGCTGCCTGCTTCCTCACTGATTTTTCTTTTGTGGGAGGTTGTAGGTAAGGTGAAAAAAGGCAATTGTGATGGTAGCTTGCCGCAATGTCGTAATCTTGAGTCAGGTGCCTGAGCACCCAGATTGTGACTTTGGGGACACTGCAATAACCATCATGGTGTGGATGGTTGTAAGTCCCCCTCATTCAGTACCATTGCAATAATGGTCACTGTATTAGCTATCATAACTCCAGGTCTACCTGTAATGGTTCAAATAACTCTTATCTCCTGTTGTATCTGAACAAGCATTTAAGAACTAGGAATCCTATTTGAAGAATTATATGGAAATTTTAATTGTATATGCTAAGTTACAAAAAATTTTCTTAGTTTTGACTAAAATATTAACAATTCAATTGTATAACAGGGCATGAATATTTATTTTTCTATTTTTATATCACAGAATCTACCAAGATTAATAATGTTTATACTACATTAACATTATGAATGCATTAATATGCATAAATATTTGGAATACCAACAATAATGAAATCTAAACATAATTTCACTAAAATACTAAAACCCACCAACCAGTTACGTTACTCTTATGTGTAGCGTACATTAATTATTCAATAAAAGGACTTGAAATGAAAGCTGGATTAAAATGACATGTGCTATGATTCAAACAATTTTTTTTTATTTTTGCTTAGAAAAGCTTTATTTTACAAAAATATAAACATGGCATTAGCACATTTAAATGAGAAAATGCATTTTAAGTCGATGTTAATTTGTTTTATTACCAAACTTATTTCTGAAAGTTGGTTTTTTTTGGTGGAACAATATATCCCTGGATATATTTGGAGGTTTTAAGAAAAGACCAGACAGCCACCTATCTGAAATGGTACAGGGTCTTCTGCTGATAAGACCTCTAAAGTCCCTTCCAGCTCTGTCCTGATTCTGATTCTACATGTTCTCTTTATCCCAAGGAGGTTTGCAAAAGGGAAGAAGAATTTAACTTTACCATGTAAAATTTGTCTAGGCGCAATCGGTCTAATCCATTCCATTCACGATTCACAGTTTGCCAGAAAGTCTGAATGAACAAGTGTCCTGTTTTGAGATAATAAATATAATGTTTAAATTACGTATTTTCTTCTTCATAAATTTCCGGACACCTTTCATAGGTGATAGAAAAATTAATCTTTAAGAATCCCAGCAGCAGACACACCAGTGGAGCTGAAGGGCTGGGGATCTATAGTCTGCTTTGGCCCCCCACCCCCACTTTAACCTTAAACACCAAATTCTCTTAATGCTGATCCATCTGAGCTGAAATCTTGGCAGCTCAGATAGTACCAAAGCTGAGAATGGGCAATCCCCCTTTTTTTTGTATTCTCTTTTTGTCACCTGTTCTCAGAGAACATTACACCAAAGGCCTGATTACTATTCCACCTCCGCAGCAGTTAACCAGACCCCAGTAAGTAGAGGTAGAATGAAAGCAGAACAGAATCCTCCTACCTATATTTCTCAGCAGTTTGTGTTCAGAGATGCATCATTATAAAGTTGTGACTTGCAGCAATTAAAAGTTTCGTCTAAAAATATCTAAGCACTTTTTAAACACACCCAAATTTGCGGTTTGTTGTTGCTACCTCTTTCTGGACCATTAAGCTATCAAGAATCTAAATATGGTTGCCATTTAATCTTGCACTCTGCTCCAGAATGGTATGTGTTAGAAATATATTTGCTGCTGTTGTTGTTTAAGGATTTTGATACATCTCCAGGAAATACATTTCTGGCTCCATAAACTGATTCTTCCTTGCACTGTGATGCAAAGCCTTGGCTATAAGCTCCTGAACATACAAGAAATAAAAATGAAGAGACTTACGAGTATCCATATTCTCGATTAAATGGATAAGTTGTGATATATTATTTGACAACTCCTCCTGGAAATTTAGAATTTTGTTTAGTAATAATGTCACACAAGTAGATTCCTATTAGTATAATATTCAGGAAATTCCCCTCTCAGAAAGCTGACCTTGCTATCAGACCTTCCCTAAATATAGAAAACTGATGGGTATAAGCACCAATACAATTTGGGCTCAATTAAGCTCTTCTGTCATAGTTTAAATACAAAGAAAACCTGACACTGAAGGTAGAACATGCAGAGGTTTCCTACTGGTAGATCAAACAGCCTCATATATGATCATGAGATTCTTAATTTATACTTCTGTGGAGAAGCATTCAGAGATATATTTTAGATTTTAGTATATCAGAATATTAATATACCAGAATGGTTATTTACTTTGAAAACTGGTAATCAGTTAGGACAGAATCAATAAATAATTTATTATACAAATAATCAGAAAACCATCTTTAAAACCAAAACCAAAAATGAATATACTGGCTTAAATTTATAAACCATGTTTTTAATGATTCAACAGCAGAAGGCCTTTCCAAATAGGCACTAGCTATTCTAACTAGGATGATAAGAGCTGCTGTGAAAACAAACCTGAAAAATAATAGGTCTGGAAAAGCTGACAAATTTATCACGTCTCAAGAAAAATACTAACTTCAATGTTTTGGCATACAACATTCTATTTCAGTCCGTGGAAACGAAATGAAAAAAATAGTCAAAATGCCTATTCATTGAGCCCACCAAAATTATTGCTGCCTGGAATTCCACAGAGCAGGTGGCACAGAATGCAAGTAAATTACAATTTACTTGCAATTGCAATACACTTGCAAGTAAATTGCAAGTGAATGGATGAATATATACTTCCCTCACATCTATAAATTACTAACAGATGAGCATATATTATACAGTATCATAATTTTGGATTTAATATATCTGCATTAAGATAGCTGCAAAAATCTGAACAAAGGTTTTACAGCTATTCTTTGACTTACAGCCACTGTTTAATAATGGTCTGAATCAACAACAGCTTCCAAGGTCAATTACAATGTAAATTTCGATTTACGACCATCACCCCACCCTTGTGATGTGATTCTAATTCACGCCCTTGGCAACCAGCTCACATTTATGACCAGGTGCAGTCTTCCATGGTCATGTGTCATCTCATCACAATGTTTGACAAGTTTTTGCTGGTTTCTGACACAAAGTGGCAAAAACACCGTTAGTTAAACTGGACTTGCATTTACGATTGTGTAACTTGACTTATGACCATCATTAGAATGGTTGAAAAATCCAGTACAGTCACAAGATGATTCTACTTATGACTGCAACAATTTATGATAGAAAATCTGATCCCAATTTTGGTGGTAGGTTGAGGACTACCTCTACAAAGCAATTAAGATTTATTGACTTCTTTTTTTTTTAATTACATTTATATGCCGCCCTTCTCCGAAGACTCAGGGCGGCTTACAATTTACAATTACACTGGGATGCAACCCAGTGTGCTCAGCAATAGCCTTCATTCCATTGTATATGCCTGCTTATTACTAAGCGGCATTTTTACAAAGTCAGCTTATTGCCCCCAACAATCTTGGGTCCTCACTTTACCTACCCCGAGAAGATGGAAGGCTGAGTCAACCTTGAGCCTGGTGGGATTCGAGCCTGCAATAACTGCAGGCAGCTGGAACTTAAGAGCTAGGCATTTAGCAGCCTGCACCACCAAGGCTCTTCAAGGTTTCTCATAATAATATAAAACAATACCATACAGCACAGCTGTAAAAGTGAATTTAATGACATGTATTTTTAAAAAGAACCTCAGAAATTCTAAACGGGAATAACTAAGAGTAATTACTTTCCATTTATATCTGGAAAGAGATAAGAACAAATAAAGCAGGCCACTTGTGTGCAATCTGAGTGTTCACATGTCCACAAGATACTACAACAGAAATAAATACATGCCGGTTACTAAATGGCCAAATTTTGATCACATGAGCAGGGCAATGATGCAATGGTTACAAGTATGAAAAACCATTATAAGTCACCTTTTTTTGGTGCCATTGTAACTTTGAACAGTCACTAGACAAACGATTATAAGTTGGAACTACCTTTTCATTTAGTAAGGAAAAAATGTAAGACATATGCTGAATTGAGAACAAGTTATGAGCCAGTAGTGTAAAGCAATCTCTAGAAGTACTGACACAGTTCTGGGATGGATCAGAAGAAATACTGTAGCAAAGATATAATGAAGTCCTTGTCCTCCTCTAGTTTTGCACTGGTAGCACTACATCTTAGTAGTATGTATGATTCTAAACATCATATTTCTAGGACATTGATAGATTACAACAGGTTCAGAGGAAGGCAACAAAAATGATATAGGGCCGTGATGGTGAACCTGTCCCACATGTGACACGCAGAGCCTTTTGTGCTGGCACACGAGCCACAGGCAAACTTACCTCACTGCGCATGCGCGTGCCCACAGCTGATTTTTTCGGATTGGTTTGAGTCCTTTTTCGGCCTCCCAGAGGCTTGGGCCGAATTATAGGCCCGTTTCGTCACTTTCTGTAATACCGGAAGTGATGAAGCGGGCCTATAATTCAGCCTGAAAAGCCTTGCAGAGGCTTTTTCCAAGCTTCTGGGAGGCCGAAAAAGGCCTCAAACCAGCCCCCAAATCAGCTGTGAGGCGCAGTGCAGGTAAGGGGGTGGGGGATTGCACGCGCATGCGCAGGGGGCGTGGGGAGGGGGGCACACATTGCATTCTGGGTGCCGGCATGCAAGTGCGTATGCACTGTTTTTGGCACAGGAGCCCAAAAAGGTTAGCCACCATGATGTAGGGATTTGGTGACCTGACCTGTGAGGACAGACTGAAAAAACTAGGGATGTTCAGCCTCGAGAAAAGAAAACTATGAGACAGGATATCAGGATTCTGACAAGCAAAAGAATAAGTTTTCCATTCCACAGAAACTTGGTAATGGATATATGTTACAGCTCTTTTGTCTAAGTATACAAGAAATTTTCCTATTAGTAAGATCTGTACTGGATGTATAATGGAGTAATCAATCTATGGAATTGTGGAGTCACTATCTCTTAAGGCTTTCAAAAAGTTGGAGTCATGTCTCATGCAATATTTAACCTTAAAAGTAATAAGCTTTCTTATACACCAAAGCTGACTGGACTAGATCAAAGGTTCTTAAATCTTTTTGTGCCATGGGTTAGATAAGTTAATTTTTTTGTGCCTGAGAGTCTGTTGAAATCTTTTTTTTTATAAAAAGTTTTTTTTATTTTTTAATTATTTGAATACATCTTTGAGAGAACAGTGTGGTTCCAGGTGTTTTACATTTTAAATCCATCACATCCACAATCGCAAATACAGCTTTCTAACATCACATCATTATCTATTACCAAATTTTCTTTATATTGTCATAAATTTATCAGTCTCTTTACTTTTAATCAATCTCTATCTTCCTTAGTCATATATTCATATGTTCAGCATATTTACCATTTAGTCTATCCATATCAATTCATTAATCATTACAGCTTTCTAACATTACATCATCTATTACCAAATTTTCTTCTTTATATTCTCATAAATTGCTTTATCTCTTTATTTTTAATCAAACTCTATCTTCCTTGATCTTATATTCAATGTATTTCAGTTTAGTATATTCATATAACTTCATTAATCATTTAAAATTTCATCTTAATTTATTTTATCCCCTTTCCAATATCACTTTTGCCACTGTTGCATATATTAATTTTATAAATGCTCCCTTCCCTCTAACTCATTTTTGCAAATATATTTTCCATCTTATTCTTTTAGCTAATATCATCAAACATTATAATGTATCCTCATTGTCTTTTACACATGAATAACAACATACATAATTCATTAAATTATCCTATACTATATACTTATATCTATTCTCTATCAGACTCCACTTAACCTTTCCTTTCCCACCTTAAGTATTAGCCTTAGGTGGATATATTACTTATATCTTCCGTAAGCATTTATCTGTCTTACTTAACTAACCTATTATAAAATCCTATTTTCATAACTATTCCATTTTAATTATTCCTTCTTATTCTTTCTAATTCTTAGTCCAAACCCCTCAAAATCTATTATATATGTTTTACTACTAAGGTACCTCTTCATGTGGAGTCCCTCTTTTTCACATTGCTAACCCTCACCTCTAAGTCTGTTTTCTGTCTTAGTTCCTCATTTTTTGGCTTGCTTACCATTCTCTATCATCTTTTGGTTTTTTTCCTTTAATCCTTCCTCCATTCTTCATCATTTTCTGATATTTTTTCTCCCAATTCTCAAGATTTATCCCCACCCTCTTCTGATCTCCTTTCTGTAATTTCCAATCTGGTGAAATCTATGGAGGTCAATTATGCTCAAATACAATGCTCAAATATTTAAAAAAGTAAACAAAATTGTATTTGCCCCCTCTCCCCATACAAATTCATAGACATTTTGAAATCTATTCATGGATCCTCAAAGCGTTGTGGACCTGCCAGTTAAGAACCCCTGGATTAAATGATCCTTGTGATCCTTTCCAACTCCGTATAACATACCTGCAAGAGAGGTTTATCCTGCATCCACATACAGTAAAATAATCCTTTCCATATTTTTAACAATTCTTCTTGGCTGAAGCAACCTATAGCACAAAAGTTAGTTATTAAAAAAGTAAATTGAAACTTGCCCTGCAACTGCTTAGGTGATGGAAACCCATTTATTAGCGAAGAATTATGTATAATCAAGTGGAATCATACCACCTGCCATTTATTAGCGAAGAATTATGTATAATTGAGTGGAATTGTCCACCTGCCAAAAATACACAATTAGCAGAGAACTATGTAGAATTGTGCAATCATACAAATATCAATTTGTCATATTAGCCGTTAAAAGGTAGCAGGTATGTCACGTTACTCATATAAACAACATCTTAATGCATCTTTTGCTCCTAACGCTGGCCTGACACGGATGCTTTGCCCCACGTGCTTCTCCAACCTTACTCTCTAGACTCCGGGTCCTGAGCGTCATGTAGCCACGTAGCTTTTTCAGCGCCCGATCCCGAATCCGTTTCTCGTTCGAGGCCAACCTCTGAGCAAATTGGACCTCAGGAGGTTGCCCAGCAGAGACGACAGCAGCAGGAGCCATAATCCCCAACAACCACGTCCTTCTTTCCCAACAAGAGGCGCAGCTACATCGGCCTGAAGCCGCTCCCTGGCGCCCGCGAATGACGTCACGGACAGAAACCTGTCGCACACATTTAAAGTAACATTAATAGTAGCCAAGCGGCTTGAAGATACGAGGGAAGGAGTCGTTTAAATGAAGCCTTATGTAACTAGCAAATCAAGAGAAGATCAGAAACGTCCGGAGTCTGATTTGCAAAGGCAGTGGCGTTTTTAGGCGCTGGCAGTGACTCTTAAGCACGCAGGCATTTATACCTTGTAGTTTGGCGCCAATATTCACTTCTGTTAACAGACATCTGTTTGTATAACCAAGCTGACAGTGTAGATGAAAAGCATGAAGTGTTCCATTACTGTATTTATTTGAAATTGACCAGCATTTAAGTTTCAGTGTCTTTGGTCAAAAGATTAGGAAGTAAACTCCTGTATGACCTTATTGTTCCAAGGGTTAGTCTTATATTTGAAATTCAATTTTGGAGAAAAATATTAAGTAATACTTAAATTATGCAGTATAACAGCAGGACTTTTGTAGAATAAAATAAACGAAACAATATATTATAATTAGATATAAGGTAAGAAGAGGAAGAGGAAGAAGAAGAAGGAAGAAGGTGGCTCAGGCTGTTAAATGCCTGCATTTAGTTCCAGCTGCCTGCAATTAGTGCAGGCTCGAATCCCACCAGGCTCAAGGTTGACTCAGCCTTCCATCCTCTCGGGGTAGGTAAATTGAGGCCCAAGATTGGTTGGGGGCATAAGCTGACTTTGTAAAAATGCCGCTTAGTAATAATAAGCAGGCATATACAATGGAATGAAGGCATTGGGTTGTGAGGAATTGTAAGTCGCTGAGTCTTGGAGAAGGGGGCATATATAAATGTAATTTAAAAAAAAATTTTTTTTAAAGAAACCTCTAAACCAGTGGTTCCCAAACCTTTTCAATCCACTGCCCCCTTGGTACTAAAAACTCATCCTTGGTGCCCCCCACCCAGGGGTGAGATTCAAATTTCTGTGGGCGGGGCCTAATTTGAAGGTGTGGCTTGCTAGTCATGTGACTGGGTGGGTGTGGTTTGTTGGTCATGTGACTGGCTGGGCGTGGCTTGCTGGTCACATGACCGGGTAGGTGTGGTTTGGTGGGCATGTGACTGCGCGATGGCCAGGTGACTGGCAAACCAAATACAAGTGGTCCTCACTTAATGACCTGTTGTTTAGCAAGTGTTGTAATTTATGACTGGCCTCCCCAGAGCTACTTGACCTGTTTTTGAGTTTTGACAGCCATGCACACACATACACACACATCCTTCTAACCTGCTGGGAGTCATTGGTGACGTAAGCATCTCTGATTAGATTCTAGTAGTGAATAGAACTAATCAGAGATGCTTTGCCGATTCTTGTTGATTTGTTTTATTTGTATTTTTTATTTTATGTTGCTGAATTGCATTGACATGTGTGTCCCTTCCTGTGCACAGACCGGAAGCTTTTGTGATTCTTTGCAGCAAAAATTACCAACCTCTGGCTTTGCTCTACTTTTCAAACGCTGCCACTGGCACGTTCTAGGTGCCGGCCCCGCAGGTCCACCCCACTGAGCCTGCTGCACTGCAGGGACCTGCCCAAGTAAGTCTGAGCAGAGCAGTGCACCAAGTCAATGGGTGAGCCTGAGAGAGGGAAAGAGAGAGAGAGAAAAGAAAGAGAGAAGGAAGAAAAGAAAGAGAAAAGGGAAAGAAAGAAAAAGGGGCAGACAAAGAAAGAGGAAATGAATCCAAATAACAAAAACTTGAATCGGTGAAAACACAGAGATTTTATTTGTTAAGCTGTTTGCAAAGAGCGGTAGGATCTCAGCTGACCTCAACATGAAGTTTGAGCCAAGAACCACACCTTAAGATTTCAATACATTACATTTTATAGTTTTTCTATCCCAACGCCCCCATGCCCCTCCTACATCAACCCAGTGACCAAACGCTCATCCAAACTTATGGAGACCACATCATCTCCTTCAACACCTCCCAATGACCACCCATCACATATTTTCCCAAAATGGCCTTTTCTTATCTTACTTGGCATTAAGGAATGTCCCTTCAGCAGGGCCTCTTTCTAACAAAGAAATATCTATTCCTAACACCACACTTGTTACATATTAATGTTACATTCAGCGCATCTTCTTAGAACAACATAATGATTATATGCATCTGTAACATATTCACAAATGCAAAGTAAAAGTCTGGTAAACTTAAGCAGATGGTTTGAAAAACAAAATCTAACTTCAATTGATTAAAGTTAGGGCAATGTTTGTATGCATTAGAAAATATATTTACAGCAGGATTAAATCAAGATAGCAAATGTCTATAGAGCAACTGTCTTCTTAATGCTATAATATACTATTCTCTTCACCTACATTTTATTTTTGAATTTTCTTATTTCTAACAGGGAGATCAGAGGTGGTATTCAGCAGGTTCTGACCCGTTCTGGAGAACTGGTAGTGGAAATTTTGAGTAATTTGGAGAACCGGCAAATATAATCTCTGACTGGAGATTTTACAGCAGGGGTGGCGAACAAGTTTGACACAAAGAGCCACAATTTTAAACTGTGAGAGTCAGAGAGCCACCCACGCCGCTGGTCTGCAGTTGTTTCCGGGATGGGAGACGGGATGACACAGCCGGGCGGAACGCTGGCCGAAATCTCTCCTCAGAGATCCCCCCTCAGAAGCAGCATAACAAAATCCAAACTTGGCAAAGAGCCACAGTATACAAAATAATATAATATAATAATAATATAATAATAATATAAGAGGCAAAGAGTCGCATTCATTTTGGCGAGTGATGCTGCTCGAGAGCCGCGCAGTTCGCACACCCCTGTTTTACAGTATCCTTCCCCTGCCATACCCACTAAGCCACGACCACAGAACCAGTAGTAAAAAATATTTAATCCCACCACTGGGGGGGATGGAAGGAAGGGACAGAAAGAAAAAGAAATAAAGAAGAAGGGAGGGAGGAGAAAGATAATGAGATATCTATTCTAGTCCAATCACCTGCTCCAGCAGGATTAGAAGGGAGTGTGTGTGTGGTCTTGTAATTTACCAGTACATTTTGGTTTTGCCTTCTTCAGAATTGGCAGTGTAATATATTAGGGAAAAGTAATTTTTAGGGTGGATCCTGTTTAAAGCCTCAACAAATGTGAAAGCTTCCTGATAGTCTTGACCATGAGCCCACAAAACCTTTAACAGAAGTCAAAGATGTTTCAATGTGCTGGCAAAGATGTTTCAATGTGAAAAAGGGCCTCAGTCTAAACTAGGCCTCATTTCAATCTGATGCATCAGGTTCTCTCTCTCTCCCTCCCTCCTTCTCCCTCTCCCTCCTCCTCCCTCCCTCCCAGACTGGCTTTGCTCTGCTTTCCTGGACATGCCCTGCAGGGTCATGCCTCAAACATGGATGGATGGAGAGAGAGAGAGAGAGAGAGGGGCAGGCAGGCAGGCAGGCAGACAGACAGACAGACAGACAGAATGCAACAGTGGCAACACGTTGGGAAAGTAGAGCAAAGCAGTGGTCCTCAACCCTGCCCTGCTCCAGGAATGAATGCCCTGGGAGGGGGAAGTTGATCCCTGGTGGGAGGGGCAGCCTGTGAAGTTGCTGTCAGGCATGGCACTACAAAGAGGCGCTTGGCTGATGGGATCCATATTGGGCATGTGGTCAAGTTTCCCCTTCCCTGCCTCCCCTAGGTGATCCATGGATGCCATTGACTGTTGCACCAGAGCG
>CM019152.1:3800799-3855890 GCA_009733165.1 Naja naja
GGAGGAGAAAGATAATGAGATATCTATTCTAGTCCAATCACCTGCTCCAGCAGGAGTTAGAAGTGTGTGTGTGGTCTTGTAATTTACCAGTACATTTGGTTTTTGTTCTTCAGAAGTGTAATATATTAGGGAAAAGTACTTTTAGGGTGGATCCTGTTTTAAAGCCTCAACAAATGTGAAAGCTTCCTGATAGTCTTGACCATGTTTAGAGTCCACAAAACCTTTAACAGAAGTCAATGTTTCAATGTGCTGGCAAAGATGTTTCCAATGTGAAAAAGGGCCTCAGTCTAAACTAGGCCTCATTTTCAATCTGATGCATCAGGTCTCTCTCTCTCTCCCTCCCTCCTTCTCCCTCTCCCTCCCTCCCTCCCTCCCTCCCAGACTGGCTTTGCTCTGCTTTCCCGTGTGCTGCCTGCAGGGCGGGCGCTTCAAACATGGATGGATGGAGAGAGAGAGAGAGAGAGAGGGGCAGGCAGGCAGGCAGGCAGACAGACAGACAGACAGACAGAATGCAACAGTGGCAGTGGGAAAGTAGAGCAAAGCAGTGGTCCTCAACCCTGCCCTGCTCCAGGAATGTGAATGCCCTGGGAGGGAAGTTGATCCTGGTGGGAGGGTGTGTGAAGTTGCTGTCAGGCATGGCAACTGAAGGGCTTGGCTGGCTGGGATCCTGTATATTGGGCATGTGGTCAACGCCCCCCTTCCCCTGCCTCCCCCTAGGTGATCCATGGATGCCATTGACTGTTGCACCAGAGCGGTGCAAGGGGCTCAATGGGGTGAGCAGCGACGGCAGCACGTTGGGAAAGTAGAGCAAAGCCACTTTCCCAACGTGCTGCCTGTTGAGCGCCAGCTCGGGCGGTGCAACAGTCAATGGGGTGAGCCTGCAGGCTTGGCGTTCGGCAGCCCTGCCACCTCTTAAGCCCCCTGCCAGCCCCTTGCCTCTTAGTGCCCCCTAAGGCATCCCACGGCCCCAGGGCGGTACCACTGGGAACCACTGCTCTAAACTAAAAAGTCCATGTATCATAGTAACCGCTATACTTTCAAAGTAGTATATGAAATTTTATACATTGCCCAATCCAGAATTTCAGTTTTTAAATGGTGTAAAACGTCAGTTCTGAAAAAGAATCCTTAGGGTATATTTGACTTGTCAGAAAATGTTTTTTTTAAAGTTAGCTCTCATTCTTTTTATGCTGATGATGTAATAAATTTGCAAGGACTGTTATATTACAGTTCCGTTTTGATAATTTGTTATTATAATGACCTAGGTTCCTGAAAGTTATTTAAGGATTTAACATTTTAATGTTTTATTAAATTATATCCTCCAAATTTGGAACCTTCTCCATCTATAAATAATTTTTGATTTATTGAACTTGGACCATTGCAGAAATGGGGTTTAATATTTATATCCCAGACTCCTAATATCTTAAAATCTATTAGCTATCAATAATCTTATTGCACCAAGTCATATGTGTTTTGTGTTTTGAGATTTGCCCAGCTGCTTATAGGATTTTTTTTCCTTTAGCAGAATGGGTCCAAACGCTTGTCAGTACTTGTGGAGAGCGAGGAAGACAAACTTGACTGAAATAAGTCAGATCTGTTACTGAAGCAGAAATCATGACTTAAGGTCAAAACAAGAAGAAATTATACACAATTGACTCAGGCAAACATTTAATTCATATGGAGTAAGGCAAAATCTGATTTGAAAAACTGCTGTCAGCCCCACTGTGTAGAACAAATCAAGAAATCCAAAAGTAGAGTGACTTTTAATATTGGCATTAGTACTAGAGTTTTGTTTTTGTTGTTATGGCTGCAAGTGGGGCTGAAATCCTAGCTTCTATAGCCACTTTATTTACTTTATGTTAAAGAAAAAATCAACCTACTGACCTATGCTCTCATATAATAATAAAAATATGACAGTTCTCCTCACCTTAACATCTTTTTCTCACACATCCAAACTATTTATCAACACTGTATTTGGACTATGGAAATATAGACAACCTTTAGTTAACTGTTAGCTAAGAAACAGAAAGCAAACAACTGTTGATTCTTGTCTAGTGATTAGTTGGTAAATAATCCTTTGGCCAAAAAAATGGACAGAGCAGTTGATTTATGCAAGTGCTATATTCTTTTGGTGACTGGTAGCAACTTTTCCTGCAACTGATGATGTTGGATGAGATGGGAATTTCAACCAGAAAACCTGCCAGTTATTTTACAGTGCCACACACAATACAGCTGGGCAGAGTAGTGGCACAACTGGGTTCCAGGCATATTGTGGGGATTGCGGTTAATACGATCCCTCATCAGGGTGGGTACTTTATACTGTTTTGTGCCAATTCAGTCTGTAACGCTAAGATGTTACATTGCAGAACAGTGATGAAAGCCAGTTGGTTAACTTTGGGTCAGTCATTCTCTCTCAGCCCAATCCACCTCACAGGGTTGTTGTGGCAAAGTAGGAAAAGGAAGATGTGTTGGATATGTTTGCCACCTTGAGTTATTTGTAAAATTTCTAAAGGCGGAATACTTAGTTATTTTTTGGTAGGGGATTACTGTGTTGTCTTCAAAGTAAGCATTATTCTTTAGCTTCATTTTTGTGTGTATTTGTGGGTGGGTGGGTGATTCACCGTAAATTAAATATACCCGATTAGAAAGGTCTATATTATCTTAAAGGATGGTGTTTTTAAGAAACAAAAATCTTGTTATACATTGAGTTTTAACACGTTCTCTCAGGGTTACACCGAGATATCATCTCTCCAAAGTTAGGAGATCCCGGCCGAATCAAACAAGGAGACAGGAAGCTAAAATTTATTTATAGGGTTACTAATTCGAACTTCCAACGCAGGAGACCGACCTTTTTAACCAACAAGGTAACAATATAGAGCGGCAAAAGAGTTCTCCGGCCTGGCGACTTTCGAGCGTTGTCCCGCCACAAAGATGACTGTCACGTGGTGCGCCGCGAGACTGAGAGGAGAGGGGACCTTTTTTGGTCGTGTGTGGAGATGAAGCGGAGTTGCTTGTCCCGCTCGGCCTGCTCCGGAGGCGGACAGCAGGTGAAGCGCTGGCGTTACTCTCCCGCGAGATTCTCGATCCTACGCTCGAAATTAGCCCTTTTCCCTCCGTTACGGGAAGACGGCAGGGGACAGGCGACGATTCAACCCCCCACCCCAGCAAATCCGCCGCAATTTGGTAGTGATAACAATTGGCTTCTGGCCTCCAGAAACCGACCACGAGGCCGCTTTCTCCCTTGTCAATTTCGATGCATCCAGAGGCGGGCATCCTGCAGGAATATGAATACAGGGTGGCTGAATTTTCACTCCATTTAAGGGTGGTCATTGACAGCAATGAGGGCGTTGTGCGAACAGATTAATGAGTCGATGTAATCGTTGACTCCTGAGCCGCTTAAGAAGGATGTTGTATTAAGTGATGTGTATTTTAAGGATATGGTCTTAAGCGTGTTTGCTTAGCAATAAATTCAATAAAGGAGCAAATAAAAATACCTAGTCTGGTATGTAAAATAGCTTATTGCAGCATTTTAATGCTAATATACAGTTTTCTGAAATATAACGGTAATGAAAGACACATTCTTGTTTAGTTTACTTGAGTGTCATTGCACCTCGCACAAAGAAATTAAATGCCATCTCCAGTGTCCGTTATAACTATAAAAATAAAATGCAAACACGCATCCTTTTCACGTTCTATAAAATTGAATTGAAAACCCGATAGTGCATTAATATTGCACTATACAGTAGAATGCATTAGAGTTAGTGCCCTGGGATAGAAGCTGTTTTTCAGCCGATTTGTCCTTGTTTTTATTATCCTGTATTGTCTGCCAGATGGTAATAGTTAAAAAAGGGGTGCCCAGGATGAGATGGATCTTTGAGAATGTTTTGAACTTCCTTAAGGCAGCCAGAGCTATAAAGCTCTTCCAAAGAGGGGAGAGGGCAACCAATGATCCTTTGGGCAATGACTTAACCCTCTGAAGTGGAGTCTTATCTGCCACTGTGCAATTGGCAAACCATATACAGATTCAGTAAGTTAAAATACTCTCTATTATGCAGCGGTAGAAGGTCACCAGCAGTTATATTTCAATTGGTATATCTCAATTGTATATCTCAATGGTTTCACAATTTTCTACATTCCTCACATGGAAGATGAGCACTTACTGTGGATATATATATATATATATATATATATTTGTTTACGTAGATTTTCACGGGTAAAGGTATGTAGGTCTTGAAGATGACGGATGAGATTTAAAAAGCGTTGCCAAGGTATTCTCAATCTTACGGACAAGACCGAATACACCAAGACCTATATATATATATATATATATATATATATATATATATATATATATATATATATTATATGATTTTCAGGGTAAGTAGGTCTTGGTGTATTGGTCTTGTCCCGTGTAGATTGAGAATACCTTGGCAACGTTCGGCAAATCTCATCTGTCATCTTCAGGCTGGTGTCTTCAGCTTCGTGCTTGTGCACAAAGAAGTAACAACACAGCCAACTCTGGAGTTTAAAAGGGAAAAACAGCCACTATCACACACTTCTCCCAGAAGAACGAAGCTGAAGACACCAGCCTGAAGATGACGGATGAGATCTCGTCGAAACGTTGCCAAGGTATTCTCAATCTTACACGGGACAAGACCCGAATACACCAAGACATACATACATACATACATACATACATACATATATATAATGGATATTAAAAGTTCTCTGTCTTGAAGTAAAAGGGGGAACAAGTTGCCTTGTATGTAAAACTAACTGCTTTTTCAGCATTGTGTGCGGTATATGTCAATTTATAAGATGAATGCTTTTTCCTAGCTAAAATAAACATGTACTGCTGCAGTTAACTTGCCTACACAGAATTTATGCAAAGATATGTTAATTTCTCAATGTTCTTTTTCACCCAAATACTCACCTTCCATCTGTTCTTTTGTATACCATAATTTAATACTTCTGAAATATGTAAGTATATTTAATATTAAACCATAGTTTAATACTTCTGAAATGTATAAATCCAAACTATGTATGAAAACAATGGTTTAATATAGCCTAAAATGTAACAATAAAAAAGAGAAAGTTTGTTGTTAAAGACATTTGTTGAATAGCAGGGAGAAAAAAGAGGGGGAAATTGTTTTGTTCTGTTGCAGAAAATTGAAGTAGAAGTTGAATTTGTTAAGGTCAAAAAGAGAGCTTTGGAGAGGTTGACAACTGAAGTAATGCAGTTGCATGACATTTTACCCAAGATATTGAATAGTGATTTCTTAGAAAGTTTTCAGAAACTGGATGCCCTTGAAACAAGTAAGTTCTCCTATATTAACCACAATTAATTCATAGAATAGTGTTGAATATTCTATGAAAATAAGACAATTGTTAATATTATTTGATTGTATCCTGCTTTCTGTTTTTTATATTCTATATGCAAGACAGGAATATAGTAAAAATACTTAAATATAATATACAAATTTATAGGTTAGAAAAGGCCCTACTTTTTTGTTTAAAAGAAATTAAGGTGCAAGAGTGAAGAATGTTAAGTAATATGAAATATTAAAATTTGCTAGCAAGCAAACTCACAAAATTAACTCACAACACACCATGTATGTAAATACTATATTTTTTTTATAAAAAAAGAGCAACTTTTACCCCAAATCAGTCAAAGCAGGCAGGTAGATTGAGTTGCTCACGGAATCATTCAGTGAAATATCTATCTGCCATCAGCTAGCTCAGTCTCTCAAATTTGCTTGCCGTGAGTCTGCACTGAATAATAGAACCTTCAGTCCTAAGGGAGGTTCGGCTGTGCTTAAAAGCAGAGCTGACAATCTAAAGACTAGTTAGAAACCAAGAAATTCAACCATTTCCTGCTTCCTAGCTAATCTAAATCTCCTGGCACAGCAGAACAGATGATGGTCGGAAAAAAGAAAAATAGCAATTAAGCAGGCAAGTTTGCCAGGTAATGAGTGAGTGGGCGGGGAGGGTTCCTGCGGGCCATGTGGGCAGCGCAGCCTTGTGTTTCTGCGCAGCCTGGATTAATTGCTTTGGGGGGGATGCTGTGGGGGGTGAAATTTCTCTGCAGCCCACCAAAATTTTCTCACGGCCCACCGGTTGGCGACCGCTGGTCTAGAACATGCACTAGTCTATGATTATCCTGTTTTCGCAGGACCTGTCAACATCATTTTCCTGATGTTACTTGGTTATATTTGAGAGCATATTAAAAAATCCCTTATTTTTTTTGTTCTCCCCCCCCAAGTGATTTGTAAGATAATGAAAGGTTGAAAATCACAGAATCAGTGGTCTAGCTTCTGTTTGTTTACCAAGTGTATATGCTTACAGAGTCCTAAACCAAGGCATACTGTATAGGTGACCTTATAGTCACTACTTGAAAATCTGTAAGAATGATCCATTAGTTTATCAGGTATCATGTTCCTCAGTCAAACAGCTTATACAAATTGAGTTCTCAATCAAGTTTAAGAAAAAGGTCTGTTTTATAAGTTTTTTTAAAATTACATTTATATGCCGCCCTTCTCCGGAGACTCAAGGCGGCTTACATTTTTTGGGATACAACCCAGTGTGCTCAGCAATAGCCTTCATTCCATTGTATATGCCTGCTTATTACTCAGCGGCATTTTTTACAAAGTCCCCCAACAATCTTGGGTCCTCAATTTACCTACCCCGAGAGGATGGAAGGCTGAGTCAGCCTTGAGCCGGGTGGGATTCGAGCCTGCACTAATTACAGGCAGCTGGAACTTAAGTGCAGGCAATTAACAGCCTGAGCCACCAAGGCCCTTAAGGCCCTGAACCTATTAGTTGAAGTACACACAAGAAAATGCAACTGCTTTGTCCTATATACAACTGGTTTTCAAATCTTTGAAGATGTCTAACATCTTATCTTGTGCCTCTGAGTCTGAAGGTTAAATATACACAGCACTTCAACCTGCCCTTGAAGGATTTGGTTTTCAAGCTTTTCACCACATTTGTTACTTGCTTTATAGTGTGAGTTTAAGTGGTAGTATTTGAATGACTTGATTTGTTTCGCATTGTTTTGCTTGTGGTCCTCCATTTTCAGCTATAGAAAAGAAAGGTAATGAACTGGAAGAATTGAGAATGGATTGTGAACACTATAAAGCTCGCTTGGAAGCAGCCCAGGCAGACTGTGTGAGAGAAAGAAAGGTAAGGCAGGATTCCTATTCATTACCCAGTTTATATATTTTAAAAACTCTTTATTACATTTGCTGGGACTTATTAGAAATCATGATTATTTCTTAAATTTGCATCTTATCTCCTCCTTCAGAAGCTTAATGTTCTTTTCCTTTAGGAAAAGATTTGTGGTCTTGAGAATGACTGGCCCAAACTCAGCCAGTGAATTTTCATGGTTAATGATGGACTGGATCATGGATCTGCTTTGTCATAGACAAATAATTACTTAATTACTATACCCCAGCTATTGGCAAATAAGGTTAAAAGTTCAGTCTTTTCCTTTCCAATTCTGTATTTGTTTTCCTGTATTTGTCTACCGTTTAGAAATCAGTGGAATATATATTTTAATATACACAGATAGGCTAAAGTTATGACAATGTGTGCCAATATTTTGCTCATAGAATTGCTCTTTTAATAAGGTGAAACATGCTTATTGTCAGATTATCATGACAATCAAATAACCAAAGATTTTTTGTGTGAGGGAATATTAGTAAACAACTAAAAGTAATTGTACTAAAGAAATTCTCACACTAGGTATTGTTTCTAGCATGATTCTTCTATTTTCTCATATAGATTTGAGATGCAAATCCCATGTGTATATGTATATCTACAAAGATGACATCTACATAATTTCATTGTTATGTTATTTCTTTTTTTTATTACATTTATATGCCGCCCTTCTCCGGAGACTCAGGGCTTACAATTTTGGGATACAACCCAATGCGCTCAGCAATAGCCTTCATTCCATTGTATATGCCTGCTTATTACTAAGCGGCATTTTTACAAAGTCAGCTTATTGCCCCCAACAATCTTGGGTCCTCACTTTACCTACCCCGAGAGGATGGAAGGCTGAGTCAACCTTGAGCCTGGTGGGATTCGAGCCTGCACTAATTGCAGGCAGCTGGATCTTAAGAGCAGGCATTTAACAGCCTGAGCCACCAAGGCCCACTTTCCACTTTCCATCAGAAATTGCTGCCTATAGTTAAACAGTTTTCACCAATCTAATGTCTTTGCACATGTTGGTGTACAACTTTCCTTATTCCAGGTTGCATGGCCAATAAAATGTCAGAGGTTCTCAGATGTTCTTGCATACTTCTGCAAGTACCCACTGCATGTGAATCAGATAGAAAGTTTTTAACAATTCTTTAATGAATCAGCCAAAAATTCATTGTGATATCAGATACAAGACTGCCCATTTCTCTAGGGAGGTATATGTGCACTGATGAGCAGAAAACATTTCTTTGGTTTAAGTCACAGAAGATTGCAGAAACACTCTGCTGGCCGAAAATGGACCTGTTTTGATTGCAAACTCTCTGCGCCAGAGGTGGTATCTAGCCGGTTCTCACTGGTTTGGGTGAGCTGGCAGCAGCAATTTGGCCTGAGTTGCTGAACCGGTAGTGACTTTTGGCTGGCCATGACCCTGCCCAGTCGCAAATTGCTCGCCCCTTTTGGCCACTTGACGCTCACTTGCCCCTTCCAGCCACTTGACAATCGCCTCGCCTGCTCCCGCCCTATATATGTTGCCTTTGCTACATGGCCTAGCTTATCATATCGCCAGTTGCCTCTCTGATGCCCGCTCAGCTCAGCTCAGCTCAACAAAGGTAAGCGATGCATGACGCCTGCTCAACCTTTGCCTTGAGTCAGGGGCTGGGGCCCCAGGGACGTGCCATTCCCGAGGCCCCAGAGCCATTGCCTGCCATGGCTGGGTCAGACAACGCATGATTCCCTGGCTTTGGCCTTGCCCTGGAGCCACTGCCCGCTTGCTCTCCACCTCGACCAGGACAGGGAATGTTCCATTCCCCAGCTCCAGCCTTGCTCCAGCAGACCACCTGTTCGCCACCCACCTCAGCCGGATCAGGGAACGCACAATTCTCCAGCTCTGGTCTTGCCCCAGAGCCACCACCTGCTCATCGCCCGCTCTTAAGCGTGACACATCGCCCCGTTTCCCCACCTTCAGAGGCCCCGGCTCAATCTCCCTGCTTCTTTCCCCATGACTGCCTCTTTCGTCATCCCGTGGCCTCCTACGGCTGGCTTCCAGGAAAGGCAAGCCAGGGCTGAGCCATCGTCGCCACTGGGCTCCCCACTAGCCCAAATCTCACCCCCCCTTCTCACGAGATGCCTGCAGCTGCCGCATGTTTTTTTCGGATTCAGCTGGAGTCTAGCTGCACTGAGGAAAAAACACGGCGGCTGCAGGCTGCAGCGAAAATTACTGACTTCTGGCTCCGTTCCACTTCTCCAACGTGCCACTGCTGCTGGCCTGTTCTGTCGGCTGGCGCGACACAGGCCGGTGGCGGTAGCATGTTGGAGAAGTGGAGCGGAGCCAGAAGTCAGTCATTTCGCTGCAAGAAGCCTGCAGCCACCACATCTTTTTTTTCGGTTTGAGAAGACTCCCAGTCGCTGCCTCTTTGCCAGCCGGAACCAAGCCGGCAGCAGTGGTTAGCTGGAGGCTTCTTGGGTGGAAAACTACTGGAGGTCTTGAACGTGCCAAAAAGCCTCTGCTGTTGCCGTCCTGTTCTTTGACAGGACAGCGACGGCACTGCAGCGGCCTGGGAGGCTTCTCACAAACACCAAAAAAATAGAGCTTGCCTTCACCTCTGCCACCAGCCGCTGCAGGAGCAAGGTAAGCCCGAAGATGGAGGCGGTTGTGGGGGAGGAAGCGGGGCTAGGGCTGGGGCCTCTGAAGGAGGGGAAATAGGGCAACGTGTGACTGGTGAAGGGAGAGGGGGTGGCATGCAGGAGGAGGCCTTTGACAGATTAGGCCAGGCCTGGGCGGAAAATAGGTAGAAAGAATTTTTTTCCCTACTGAGTTCTGTGGGTGTGGCCTGGTGGGGGATCATGTGACTGGGCATGGCTGTGAATGACTCAGCCACTTGACCCCCCCCCCCACCAGGCCATGCCCACCAAGCCATGCCCACAGAACTGGTAATGGAAAAATTTGAATCCCACCACTGTTCCGCGCATCCTGTATTTGCCCTCCCCGGCGTCCAGAAGCACTGTGCAGGCCAAAAATGGACCTGTTTTTGCCTTCCAGAGGCCTCTATGCATCCCATTTTTTGGCCTCCCCATTGGGGAGGGTAAAATTGACAAAAAACTATTTTTTCTGATTTCCTCCTCTAAACTGCATTGGTTACCGGCTGCCCTCCGGGTGAGATTCAAGGTGTTGGTGTTAACATTCAAAGTCCTTTATGATATGGGTCCAGGGTATTGCGGGAGCCGTCTCCTGCCAATATCAAATACCGACGCCCTGTGCGGGCGCACAGACGGGACTCCTTGGGGTGCCGCTGTGCGGCCCCGGGAAGGGCCTATTCTGTTGCAGCCCCGCCTTGTGGAACCAGCTCCCTCTGGAGCTCCGTTTGGCTCCTGACCTTCGTTCCTTCCGCTGCAATCTGAAGACCTGGTTGTTTGAACAGGCTGGCTGGACTGACCTCCGGGGTTTTTTTAAATTATTTTAATTTTAATTGGGTTTTAAAGATTGGGCTTGTCAATTTAATTCTTTTTTAAATATTTATTGTTTGTATTATTGTGTTTTAGTTGTGAGCCACCCGAGTCCTTGCAGAGAGGGGGCGGCATACAAGTCCAATAAATAAATAAATAAATAAACCTAGGGGCGTCTTATGTCCAGTGCATCTTACAGTCCAAAAAATATGGTAATTGTTATTTAAATTTGCTAAGAGATTTTTTTGCAATTTCTTGCAAAACATTAGAACTATCTGAAAACTATGATTTATACTACTGATCACCTCTTTATATTTTGATTTATTTTCAGGAAAAATTAAATATTCGACAGCAGCTGAATGATGCAAAGCAACAATTATTACAACAAGCTGAATATTGTACAGAAATGGGTGCAGCAGTATGCTCATTATTATGGAGTGTTTCTAATAATGAAGACGCAGTGAAAAATATTCTAGGAAGTGTAAGTTTAGCCATTTTGGGGATATTAAATCATTTAATCACTTTTGGAAGATTAAATCACTACCAACCTTGTTAAAATCCTTTTTAAAAGAGCTTACTCTTTTTTCTCAATCTAATTGGAATTAGCACACTATAGTCAAACGTGACGTATTTGCTGAAGACTTTCTAGAATCTACATTATGGTAAATTTATTCCATTTGAGGCCAAATATTGGTCCAAACTTAGTCAACAAGATTGGTAGAATTTAAACTGTCCCTTAATAATGTGAAAGTAAATGGAGAAATTTAGAAGACATATTTAGGAATTAAATTTGTGTTTTGTGTATAAGTTATCAGTAGAATACTCAGATGCAAAAGAAATAAGCAGAAATTTTAAATACTTATTAAGCAGATACAGATAGAACCACATTAAATAATAAATAACTAATAATACAAACGTGTTAACTACATCTAACTGATATCTAGAAGAAGTCTGTCTTTACCATCTTCAGGAATGCTTCTATGAATGGGGCGCATTAGCTTCTAAGGGAAGGCTATTCCATAAGTTCGGTGCTGTAACAAATATGTGGCCTGAAACTGCCATTCTCACTTTTGTGAAAATGAGAAACAATAAATTTCTAAGATAGATCAATTCTGTTTGGAGAAGATGATCATGCAGTAGATAGTTCCCAAACTGTATAAGGCTTTATAAGTCAAACCCAGAAAATCATGGACAACCAATACAGCATAGGTGTAATGTGTTCTCAGTAACATCTGGTTGGTAGACTATCATAATTCATAGCAACGAACATTAAGACAGGATAAAAAAGGAGTTAAAATTAAAATTTTAAGGCTTGATGTGATAAACAAAGGGGGAATTACTTGGAAAGTTAAACAAAGGAAGAGGAGACAACAGAAGAGGGAATCACAGGAGAGATCAGAAGAGGAAGCGGGACAAAACAAATAGCTGGAGCAAGAAATCAAGGAAATAATAGGGAAAAGAAGGGAAATAAAGGGAAAGGACCAAAAAATGATAGAAAATAAAAAGCAAGCAAAGATGAGAAGAAATTATATAGTCAGGAGGATTAAAGATGATGGGTAGTAGATGATTAGGAAAAGAGGTTCTGCATGGAAATGTATTGTGGTATTTAAGAATATAGATATAAAAATGGAAAATATTGGAATTGACATTACATTAAGAATTATTGTTAAGCTAGATACAAATCTAACCTGAAATAGATATGGAAATGAGAATTTACTATAAGAATATTAATTAATATTTAATAATGTGATAATAAAGTAAAAATGGAGTGTGAGAATTGAAATGGATAAACTACTATTAGCCTTTAAAAATAATTGAATCGATTAAAATGGAGAAAATAAATTTACTGTGTAAAGGTTTTTGGAATAAATATATGACTTAGAATGTAATAGAGGAAAGGGAATACCATGTGGAATCTGATTATATATATATATATGCATTCTATATAAGTATATGAGTTATAGTAGTTAAGGGATTATTGTTAATGTAGAATGTGGTAATTAAAAATGGCTATATTATAAATTTTCATGATGGATTAAAGGGAGTAAAATGGGGAAAATGTATAAGGTAAAGGGGTGGCAAGCTTGAATTAACAATGAAAGGGGAAAACTTTTGGATGATAAAAATTAAGATGAATTTTATTGAATAAGGAATGGAATAATAGTATGTGATAAAACTTGCAAATGTGACAGATAAAAATGTGTGTAAATAAAATAGAAATTGAATAAGAATATAGATAATATTGTAAAATAAGGCATAAGAATATTTAAAGAAAAATGAAATAAGCTATATGAAATGAAATTGGATAAAATGAGGGTAATGAATATAGAAATTGAATAAGAATATTGATAATATTGTAAAACAATGTATGAGAATATTTAAAGAAAAATGGGGCAAGTAATAATATGATATGAATTTGGATATGAAAGCTGAATATGTAATCATGGTCACGTTTGTTTTGAAATGTAAAACCTGGAACCACATTGTTCACCTAAAAAGATGTTTTTTTAAAATATAAAAATAAAAAATTTATTGCAAAAAATATATATATTTTGGCCTGTTTTGTCTTGAGCTGGAAGTCCCACAGCATCTTAGCCCTATTATTTTCCACAACCTTCTGTGGAATCTCCCATCTGGACTTGGGAGGGTCTATCCCAGGGGTGTCAAACTCATGGCGTCATGGCGTCATGTGATGTATCACAACTTTTTCCCCCTTCACTAAACCGGGCATGGGTGTGGCCAGCGTGTGATGCATCTGGGCCGCGGGCCGTCAGTTTGACAGCCCTGGTCTATCCATAACACTGTGCAGATGTTCTTGTACACAATGCCACCTACTTGGTTGTGCCATTCAGTATATCCTGCTCCTGCTTGGCATCTTATTCCCTGACACATTGTATTGGACTATTTCTGAGGTCTGCACCTTGGGTCCTGTCTAATGTGGTAGACCCTGCTTCTATGGATTTGGTCCTTAGAGCTTGTACTTGTACAGCTGTGCTCAGGACTTGCATGCTGTCTTTTATTCCAGCCCTTTCCAACCACTGATAGGATTTCTCACTGACTCAGTTATCTGATGATGGTGCATCTCATGGAAGGTCATGGAAGATTGGAATACTGCTATCGTGTCCCCCCCTAATCCATTTCTCTAGAGTTGCCAAACCCAAATCTTACAACCGTTCATCGTATGTTTTAGTCTGAAAACCATTCGTCATGTTTTTAGTCTTCTCTAGATTTATTTTTAAAAACCTGCTGTTATCCCTAACAAACATGATGAATGGTTGTTTTAACAGTTTTTAAACCTTGAAATTGGACTGTCTTAAAGACTAATAATTTATCATAATACAAAGTTATCTGTACTGTAGTAACTTAGACTGCTTATTGCAAGATTTGTTTTCTTAGCAACAAACGGTTACTTCTTTAAAATTTCTTACCCATTACATAACTGATCAAAATCTCAAAATGTGCCAGTGAAGCCATCTGTAGTGTACACCAAAGTTTGTGTTGAATATAAATTATTTATGATATATGAACTGAAGAATTATGTTGACCAATGCTGTAAACTAAAAATATTTATAAACACCAATTGTCTAGTTATGCAAAAATTCTTTATCCTACTAGATTACTATGTTATATAATTAGAAAAATTTTTGTCCTAGGGTAAGAAGTACCTTATAAAATGAACAATATGTAACTATATGTTTCCTTCTACATTTATTTATTTATTTATTCGACTTACATTTCATTGTTTGAAGTGCTAGTTTTTATAAACTGGTTGGTTTATTAATTAGTTATTTTTCTCTGTGAAATTTCAGGCTCAAGCAGTAAAGTTTTTTAATATTGCTGGACAAACAATGGAGAGTTTTGTCTGCTCTTTAAATGAAGATAGCAAACATCAGGATATGGATTCTGATGAAAGTCAGTTTGTCTTAGGTTTGGCTGGAATTGTTACAAGTAAGTAACTTCTAATATTTTATAGAATAATAAGAAATCACTTAAGTTGACTTACAACTTCAAATTTATTTTTTAACTTAGTTTATTTTAGTATAACCATGTTATTTATGAAAACTGATCATACCATATTAATGTCTTTCTCCTTGAGAATATATTTAGTACTAATGCATCAAAGTTTTCTCTTTGAAATAAGAAAACATAACTTGTTCATAGTTCGAACAAAATATAGTTTAACGTTTTCTTTTATTTCAGTGATTAATGTAGTATAAATAATGTATCCAAGAAATAATAACAGATACCACATCTCCAATGTTCTAGGCAGTTACATGTACTATATGTGAAATCAAAATATTTTTCCTGTACACTTTTAGAATTCTCCCCAAAGTTACATGTGCTTATTTCTATAGTGGTGTTGATTTTAAAACTTGATAATGATACGTAGGGAGACGAAGACCATTTCGTTTCTGTGCCTAACCAGGATTTGCATCTAGAAAACAGAATTTAGCAGTTGCTTGGAACAGATCCAGTTAAGATTAATTCTTAACAAAGTGAGTCACATTGTTTTATGTCAGGTGAAATTCTAGACCATCAACAATAAAAGCCCTATGTATATTTTTTAAACATATTTCTAAATATTTATATAATATTCATATAAATTAGTGTCCCAACTTAATAAAAAAACAAACTAAAATACAGATGTTCTGCAGCACAACTATTTATTAGCTATATATTAGTTCTCATGATTCGTTGGTGAATTGTTTGTGAACTGGAATTCAAATGCATATTATAATTATTCTGGATTATTAATATTTCTGGATGTCTTGTCCCATTACCTGGAGACTGTTAGGGATGGAGGAATAGACTCAGGTTCAGTCCTAGCAAGACTAAGTAGCTATGAGTGGTTCATATGGCATGGCATAAAGCAGGGGTGTCAAACTCGATTTCATTGAGGGCCGGATTAGCATTGTGGTTGTCTGCCAAGGGCCGGAGGCACGTCATGTGGACGGCTGGATGTGCTTACTCTGTCCCACTGTCTGTTTTGGCTTGCAGTTGGAGACCACGGCTGATCATCTCGGCCCCCGCGGGTCTTGCCCTTGGCCTACACATGAAGCGCGTTCTCGTGTATCCAATATACCTCGGCCCCACTTTGGGCTGCCGTCGCTGCCACTCAGCAAAGTCGCCCAGCCAGAAGAAGGCAAAACGGACAGCTAGAAAGGCCAAGTAGAGTTGGTAGAGCATACCTAGGCCTAGGAGGTGAAAGACAGCCACCACGAGTGGGAAAGCTGGATCCCCATCGGCGTCATGGCCTCCCAGGCCTAGCAGAGAGAGGGGATAGGCATGCGATCCTGGCTGGGCCTGGGCGAGAAAAAAAAGACACAATGGTATTGGCGGGCTGATGATGTCAGGCAGCAGCTGTCCCACCCCCGCTTCACCTTGGCTCGGCCCACAGCAGTGGCAGTAACCTGAGGCAGAGGCGCGGGGGGAGCCATGTGGTCTGACCTGCTGGATGTGCCACCAGGCAGCCACTTTCCCTGTCCCAGCCACAAGGCGCATCTGGTGGTCCGCATCACCTGCCTCCCTCTGCTTCTGCTTGGTGCCAATGCCACCACCACACACATGTGAACGGCCAGGAGCGGGGCATGGTGTTGATCTGCAATCTGGTGATGGCCATCCGGCCGGACCGCAGCCAGCCTTAGATCTGCAGTGGCGCCTGGGCCCCATCCTCATGGCGTGCACATAGAAGGCGGTGAGCGCGAGAAAGCTGGTGTCCTGGGTGAAAGGGAAGTGCTCAGAATGCAGTCCCCAGGGACTCCAGGTCCTGCATGCTCACCCTCCATGCGCATCCCAAGGGGCAGTGCCGTGGATCTAAGGCTGGCTACGCTCCGGCCTAGATGTCCTCCACCAGGTTGCAAATCAGTGCATGGTTGGCCTGAGCCAGGCCGAGGCCCCGCGGGCTGGTCCTTTGCTCTTTCTCAGGTGACTCCCGTGGGCCAAATCTAACCATCTCGTGGGCCGGATCTGGACCGTGGGCCTTGAGTTTGACACCCCTGGCATAGGGCCTAGCTGTTTGAGGGACTGCCTGTCTCCCATAGTGTCTGCCTGTCTGCTTGTCCTGTGTGCTCCAACATTGTCAACTTGCTATTGATTAAGCAGTGTCCTTCAGTAAGACCCAGAAGCCAG
Source organism: Naja naja (assembly GCA_009733165.1). Taxonomy (NCBI): domain Eukaryota; kingdom Metazoa; phylum Chordata; class Lepidosauria; order Squamata; family Elapidae; genus Naja; species Naja naja. The sequence continues at coordinate 3,817,570 of CM019152.1, forward strand.
GCCTTCTCTTTTGCCTCTGGAGCAGCTTCCCTCCATGGTGTGGATCTCCTGCCTGCCGTCAAGCAATCTTTTGAAACCTTCCCTCTGTCCCCTTTTTTTCATCCCCACCCAGACTTGGATTAAAATGGTTGGTTATTTCCTCAGATAGCTGTTGTTCATCTATATATTTATCTTTATGCATAATTTGTTTTAACCTTATGAAGCTACCCAGAACCATTTTAGAATTAGGCAGACAATAAACATTACCTAGACAATAAACTTACCAAACACAGCAAATACTGCCTAGCATTTTTTTTGTTGTGGAAAAGTTGTGTGATCATTGCTATTCATTCCCTCTCTCTCTATCTCTCTATCTCTCCCTCTCTCCCTCCCTTCCTATCTATCTATCTATCTATCTAATCTTTTTTTATTCTTTAAACATCTCTTTGAATGAACAGTGTGGTTCCAGGTTTTAACATACATACATGAACATAATTACATAATTAGCATTCTTATCCAGTTTCATATCATACCATTACCTATCCCATTTTTCTTTTGATGTTTTATCACTTTATATTATTCCATTCATCATTTCCAGAAAAAAAAAATCCATCTTAAAATATATTATCCAATATTTTATTGTCAATTCAATCTTGCCACCCATTTTTATTTTATACATTCTCCCCATTTTATTCCCTTTAATCCAATATATAAAAAATAAAAAACTAGTATCAATATAGCCATTTTTAATTACTACATTTTATATGAACAATGATCTCCTATTTACTATTATATACGCATATTTTCCCCCAATCGAGTTCCACATGGTATTCTTTCTCTATTACATAATAAATCTTATATTTATTCCAAAAACATTTATATAACAAATTTCTATTTCCCATTTTATTTCCATTTATCCAGTTATAGATATTAATAACAATGTAATCGTTTTTAATTTCCGTACTCTGTATTCGCTTTCTTCATCACCTTGCTGAATATTACATAGTAATCTTATAATAAATTCTTATTTAACAATATAATCATTTTTAATTTTCATACTCTTTATTCTTCCAATAACATTTATATAGCAAATTATATTTTCTATTTCATTCCCATTTAATCAGTTATAAAAAATTAATAACAATATAGTCGTTTTTAATTCTACTCCATATTCACTTTCCTCATCACATAATTATATCTTAGATAGTAATGACTTAGATAGTATGATAAATTCTTATTCTTTCCATTTCTATTCCAGTTAAATTTATTAGTCTATTTTTAACAATAATTCACAATAAACTTTTAATTCCAAATTTCCTAACCTATATATCTATATTCTTAAGTACCAAAATACATTTTCATGCAGAATCCCCCATCCTTCACATCTTTAACCATCATCTCTTGGTCTTCTGGCTATATAATTTATTAGAATCTTAGCTTGCTTCCCATTTTCCATCATTTTTCGGTCCTTTCTCTTAATTCCTCTTTTTTCCCCTGTTGCTCTCCTTAATTTCATCTCCCAATTATTTGTTTTAACCCCCTCCCTCTCCTGATTTTTTTCTCTGTAATTTCCTCTTCCTTTGTTTAATCTTTAAAGTATTTTTTTCCTTTTATTTGTCACATCTATCATTAAAGTCTTAGATTTAATTCCCTTTTTGTCCTTTTGTAATGTCAGTTGTTCTCTTTGTTCTTTTAAGATGGCTTCCTCTTTATTTAACTCCTCCTTGGGCTGTGATCTGCATCTCCATTTCTAATTTTTCTGCCATAATGCTCCATAGTTTCAAGCTTTCTTTTATCATTCCCCTCATGCTTTCCAAATCCAATCTTAGTTCCTTGCATAGTTCATTCGTTTTACTTTACTTCCTCTTTATCTTCTTTAATGTTTATATCCAATCAAATTGTCCTGTAGTTTATTAAAACCAGCATCTTTTTGCTTTAAACTTTACCAACAATGTCCATTAGTCTTTATTTTCCAGTATTAATCCTTCTAATTCTTTATTAAACAGTCCCAAATCCACCAGTCAGTCTTAAAGTAATGTCTTCATGTATCCCTTTGCTGTAATATTTTAATATTCCACTTTCTGGGGTTATTGTTGTGTTAAAGTACTTTTAATTTCATTTCAGATTCACACCTTAGCTAGACCAAACATTTTCCATAGAGTCGATAAAAATTTCCTTTACCATTAGGTGGCGCTCTTAAATCAGTTTCCACTTTCCACCTTTCAGTTTTCACTTTTTAAAGCTTGTATTAACTCCGCTAAGTTCTGATTATTAGCTGTTATTTCTTTTAAATATAGTCAGTTCCAGCATTCTAATCAGTGCCTAATTAATACCAATTTCTGTGTAATCCTCCAATTCAGTTTCCTAATCTGTTATAGTTAAAAGTTCTTCTCTGAATTATATCACTTCCGTTTAAGTCTTTTCCAAATCCAATTTCTTTACATTTACCAATTTTCTCTTTCTTTGAATCGCCACTTCTACAATCCTTAACGAGAACTCTTTCCTTCAATTTTCCGGGGTTATCTTTAAAATCCAAAATATTTCACCTGGTCCACACACTGCTTCACTGCTCCAGCACAAACTTAGTTCCCGGATAGCTTCCTGTCTTCATGGCAGCCATTTTAAGGCTACCACTACAGCCTGTCTTTAGAGGGAATGTTCCTAGCCGAGGAGGGGAGATGTGGCTCCTCTCAATCCGGCAGATGGTCTCCCCCCTACAGGACAGCTCCAGTCCCATTCGGGACCCTCCAACAGGAAGAGCATGAATCAAAGCCGTGCACGATCACGGAATAAAATAAAAGACAATCTCTGTCAGTTACTTTGAGCTCTTGGGCGAAGGGCAGGAAATCAACTTAACAAGTAAAATAATAATCTGGGTTAATTATCTCGGAGTCCAACCTACCCAACTGCCCAAGGGTGTCCACAGCATTAAATCACAAAAGTCCAACTCTTTGGAATGTACATCTTTAATGTTGCTTGACACATATAGAAAGAAGTGGAGCTTTGTGCTGCAACACTACTTTTATCAATCTGATCCCTTTCCCTTCCATGTCGATATTAGTAAGAAAGTTGCCTTATATGTGACATGAGCAGAAGATAAATTTAATTAATTATTTAATAATTATCTAGTGGATAAAAGGTAGGATATAAATCTTAAGTAAATCTAAGTAATAATATAAATGAATGATCTGTGTGCAACTAATTAGCAGGCTTTCTGAAAGTTACATTTTCAGTAGTGCTCTTAAATAAGGACACAACTTATTTAAGGTGCTTATGTTTTATTTTGTCTTTTCTTAGATGTTGCTGCTTTAGCAATTGGTCGTGAATTCCTTGTTGGTTCAAATCAGGAACTGCTGGACACAATGATTCAGCTGCTGAGAGATATGAAGCCAGGATGTTGCACCAAATTGAAAGTGTATGATAATTATTTTTGAATTAAAGTGTTATCTTCAATATCTTATATTAATATTCCATTAAACAACAATATTACTTTTATATTAAACAAGTTTATCTTAATATGCCGCTGCTAAAATGTTGTGGCAGAACAGTTAAAAATAGTAAATTTTCCAAAGAAAAGAAAGTACCATTCAGCTGCTTCAATCTAAGCAACCCAGTTAGGATAGCAATTTCTTTTTTTATCATGCTGGGTAGAATTGCAGAAATAAAAATGGAATAATACTAAATCTATCCACATATACATTGGGACTTCTAAGTTGTTTCTTTTTGAAAAGACAACTCTGTGCAAACTTGTAAGTCATCTTCAAAACTCTAAGAAGTTCCAGAAATACTCTCCTTAGTGTATCAGATATAAGGGGTGGACTGATAAAGTAACAAGTTCCAGCTCATGAATACTGTTACTTACCCATATATTAACAAAAGGTTTCTACAATATATTATTTGACATGACTTAGCCTGCAAAAAAATTTTCTTAGTTTTTTTAATTACAAGTAATTTATTTAATTTTCATTTGCTACTTAACAAAATTGCATTATGCAGATTGTAGTGTCTTATATATTGTTATAAAGAATGGACAGCAGGGGGTGTAATAGGCTAGATTTTCAGAGATTGTGGATCATAAAACTATATTTTTGTGGCTAAGAGAATATATATTAAAAAGTTACACCTAATGAAAATGCTTAAGCAAGTATAAATACAAGTTTGTGATGTAAAAGTTGCAAGAATAGTGATAATAACTGTCTATAATAGTGATTTTATAACTGTCTATAATAGTGATTTTATAACTGTCTATAATAGTGATTTTAACTGTCTTAATTTTAATTGATGATTCGACTTGTTTTGGGTTTAATTTGTTTTTATTGTACATTTGTGATATTTTAATGTTCGCCGCCCTGAGTCCTTAGGGAGAAGGGCGGCATACAAGCCGAATAAATTATTATTATTATTATTATTATTATTATTATTATTATTATTATTATTAGGAGGTTTTAAAGAATTAAGAAGCATTTCCTAGGGCCTAATGTTCTAAATAGAGAGTTTTCCCTTTGTACAACTTAATAGTATATATATAAACTCTGTAACTTCTGTATGCATTTATTGCACAGTTTTCTCAATTGCCTAGAAAAAGAACAGCTGAAAAACACAAGCACAGACATGCTTTCCTATAACACTTTTTAAATCTGGTTTGCTGTGTCTGCTGATAAACACATGGTAAAAATGTATTGCAAAAGTGTTAATATTTTCTGTTATATGAAATTTAATATGATTTTCTTTGTTTAATGACTTAGTGGAACAACTGTTCCTGTTTTCTCTGGGAAGCAGGAGGAACTTTGAATTAGTATATGGCCTTCTTGGAAGTTGATAGATGGGAACAAATTGGAACATTAGCTTATTGTTGGTATGAATGGTGAAACAAAATAGCAGATACTAACAGGGCAAAAAAACAACTTGTTCCCAGTGTTGCTATGTATGATCTTCAGCAGATAAGACAGGCTTGACTTCTCTTTTCAACAAGAACTCTAGCCCTGTGATAATTATTGTAGTTTTTTTCTTCTTCTAAGACAGTTTCTGTAAACCAAGTTTTTAATTTTCTGCTTTATTTTGATGATATATTGAAAAAATAGTTGCAGGTACAATGCACTTGTAATTTCCGATGTATTTCTTATTCAAAGTAGTCTAGCATTTTCACTCCCTCATACAACTCTATAATCTACTTGATGGACGATACTCATAGGGCACCAATTTTGGAATCTAGAATCTATTTGAATCTCAAATTGGCTGATTTACAGAATGTGTCCAAAATCTAAAATCCATGATTCCAGTAGAATTGAAATTTGGCAAATTTTATAAAACATTTGGTGACACAATGCAAAATGTCACTAATCATTTCCTGTGATCCATTCCCGATATTTGACTGTATACAGTTCAATTGCATATTATCAAGGTCTCTCTGAATATCTCCCTGAATTTTTAAGAACCTTTCAAGCACATTTGAAGTTCTGCCATTGTTAAAGGCATTGAGAAATCTGGTAAGGAAATATCTCCAAAGTAATGACCCCAGGACTCATGTGTTGTCTAATTTGATCTAAATTCTTCTGAGTTCAGGATTTCTCACATTTGTTAAAAAGAATCCTTAAAAGGATTGAGCTGTAAGATAACATGTAAAGCAGATTAAGACCCATAAGTAATATATTATTAAGTAACAAGAAATTATTACAATCTTTATGTTGGCATTCAATGTATATTTTCCTAGGAAAAAATATCGCAATAGAAATAACTTTCAATCTAATTAAAATCTAGGCTGGAGGCATGTAGCAGAGCCTCCAGGCACTGTGGTGTTTGTTATAGCCCATGAAGGAAGAAGGAACAAAACACTTATTTATTTATTTATTTATTTATTTATTTGAACTTGTATGCCGCCCCATCTCCGAAGACTCGGGGCGGCTCACAACTAAAATACAAAAACAATAAATACTTAAAAAGCGATTAAACTAAGTTACAAGCCCAAATACTAAAAAATGTACAATAATAAACATTAAAAACCGTCCCACTTAAAGCCTTTACTATCTCCTTTCTGTAGTGAGAAGACATGAGATTACAAAGCTCTCAAAAGAACCCATTCCTTCTTTTCCTCTCATTCTTTTTACAAGTACCTGCTGTACCTCCAGATTTAGATAATACGTTCCACCTCTTTCCTGTTATTCTCTATTTTTATTCATTCACTTTTTCTTATGATACTTTCTATAGTATGACTCATGTTGTAGTTTAAAGATTAAGCTTTATTTCAAAGCTGTAGTTTTACTCATGCAAATATAATCAGTTAAATTGGTTTTAAGCCCCCTTGGTAATTTCATTTATCAGGTTGCCCTTACATTTAAAACAAACCTAGCACATTTCTCATTAAACGCAGTTAAATCAAGGATTTACTTGTATATATGTACACATATGCTACTACAGTATCTTCAAATCAAAAGGTGCAATATAAATTTTAGCCAAAAATTACTTCTTTGCATTTCAGTCATTTTTTTAAATTTTTATTGCAGGCTGATGCTAATGTCCTTATATAATATTAGTATCAACATAAAAGGTGTGAAGTACATCAGCGAAAATGCAGGGTTCTTCCCATTAATCTGCTGGCTCCTGAATGGTAAGGTTTTCATAAATACAATAAAAATAGAAGGTTTTATTGCACAATATTTATTCTACAATAAATAGAAGTATAAAATGCTCAATAACGTTATTTTTAAAAATTGCTCCTCTAAATTTATTAGAACAGTATGTTATATACTAAAATGTTGCCAAAAAATTGTGTCGTTTAGGATCAGTGTAAAGATAGGACCTTTATATAAGGGTACAAGAAAGAGAAAGGCAACAGGATGAGCTGTCTGAGGATAAATACATCAGAGTTGTAATTAGCAGGTGATACAGAGCACAGCCAAGGTTTTAGATTCTGACATGTAATGATGAATGACGCTAATAATAGTATAATGTATTAGTATTTTTATTATATTTATGATTACTGCCCTTTCAAAAAATTCACAGATACATTATCTTGTAATCCTTGTAATAGGCTTTTATTTTCACTGAATAATTTTCAGGGTTGCCATTTTTAATATTGCACAGGGGATGAATGAAGCTAAAAAAAACCACATAGTTGTATCAGTTGAAGCAGAGGCAACATTCAAATCAAGGGGCTTCCTGATTTGCAACTGAATGTTTTTAATCAGTGGTGGTTTTCAAATAATCTTACCACTGGTTTGCTGAAGGTGGGAGGGCACGCACATTTGTGTGTGTGGCTTCCGCGCACCTGGCTTCTGTGCATGTGCATGCGCGCACAGCTTCTGTGCATGCACGTGGCGAAGCTCGACCGAGCAGCCTTTTGGTGCCTGCTGCCCTCCACCTCTGTTCTCCAGGGCAGCGCCCGCTTCTCTCCGCTACTGCTCTAGCTGGGAGAGCGTCTTGTGCAATTTAGCAGCAGTAAGCCACTGCTTTGGTCCTCTTAAGTTGCAGCTGAGAAAAACAGCATTCAACATGGCTGCTACTTCTCTGTGCCACAGCGCTTTCCGGATGGAACTTAGAGGACCCAAAGCGGTGGCTGACTGCTGCTAAATTGCACACTATGCTCTCCCAGCAAGAGCAGCAGCGAAGAGAAGCAGCTACCAACCCGTAGAACACATGGAGTGTCTCCATGAGTGACTGAGGTTCAGCAAGGGATGGAAAAAAGGGCTGCAAGATGTCCGCTGCAGCGCTTTCCGGATGGATCTTCTTAAAGGTAAGAAGATCCATCCGGTCCGTTCCCAAACTGCTTCGGGCCTCCTGTGCCCGTGCTGCCCCCTCCACAGCCCTTTGGCCTAGCGTGGCAGGCCGCAAGCCAAATAAATTCCTTCGGCCTGGAAAGCCGTAGTTTGAGGCCGGGGGGGGGGTGGCAGCATGTGGGCGGAGGCTCCGGGACAAGGCTGGAACCAGGGAATGGCGCATCCCCAGGTCCTGACCCGAGGCGAAGAGTGAGTGGGTGGCATGCTTACCTTTGGTGAGCAGAACAGGCAAGGTGCGGAGATTAGCTGGGCTGCTTGGCGAAGGTGAGATATATGGGGCATGGCGAGCAGGTGGGCGGGAGCAGGGCCAGCCACAGGTGGTATTTGCTGGTTTTCCAAACTACTAAAAAGTTCCACCAGCAGTACACCAGAACAGGTCTGAACCGGATGAATACCACCTCTGGTCTTTACCATTGTGCTCAGTGGCTCCCTAGTATGCATTATTTCTGATTTAAAATCACAATATTGTATGTGCTTATTTAGATATGTGATTATTTTCACTGGAATATATTCTCAAATAAAGGTGCATAGAAATGGAAGTTGCAATCCTAACCAGAGAAGATCACTGAACATAGCACTATACGATTTATTTGTAGCTAAACATTCATAGGACTGCACTATATATATAATACTGTTGTAGAGCCCTGACATTGAAACTTTAGTTTGTTATTTGATTTCTATTTCTGCCCATCTCAACTAGTGACGACTTAGATCAGAGCTGTCAAACTCGCGGTCTGCAGTCCGGATACATCATGCCCTGGCCATGCCCATGTGTGGTTTAGCAAAGAGGGGGAAAGTCTCAAAATGTCACATGATAACACCTTGACAATGCGAGTTTGACACCCCTGGCTTAGATGCTTTCAATATTGGTTCATCTTCTACTCTTTAGCTCCCCCTGCTGGTCAAAGAATAAATCTTTTTCTTTAAAAAAAACTTTTTTTTAGATCAGTTGGTATCTTCCTGGCCATTAAAAATAAAAAGATTGCAGTCTCCCAAAACAAACAATCCAGAATTGCAAATTGTAAATCCCCATGTCAAATACAGGTGGCAAGTTCATTAAAATGATAAAATAAAATAATTTTTAAAAATCCTTGTTTGTCCATCAAAATTAGAAAGAAAAAAAATACTCCACACTTCCCTATTTTAGTTCACCTCCAGTAATCCTCCTCCTCCTTGTTTAACAGTAAACCCAAAATGGCACAGACTTTCAAAAAGAAGTAGCAGTCTGTGACCAAAAAGAGCCTTTTTTTAGTTTAGTAAAGATAACAATCAGATAAAGTGTTTAAGAAGTGAAAGGTACGACTTATTTTCTGTTTGAAAAATAAATTCAATTGTTGGGGGCAAATAGCTGACCTTGTAAAAATGCCACTTGTAAAAATGCCCCTTAGTAATAAGCAGGCATATACAATGGAATGAAGGCTATTGCTGAGCACACTGGGTTGTATCCCAAAAAATTGTAAGCCGCCCTGAGTCTCCGGAGAAGGGCGGGATATAAATGTAATTAAAAATAAATAAATTCCAAAATGACTGCTTTTTCAACAATGAAGTGATTGCAGCCCTGGCTCTCATCTGGACAGCTCATCTGAGAACTTCAAAGTGCCACTCTAGAGACTTCTCACAAGCTGACACTTGTGGGTGATTCTGGGACTCTCCCTAACCCAGATAGAGATAAAGAACTTGAACTTTAATTTAACTTACATGCTGCCCAACTCCCAAAGGACTCCGGGCAGCTCACAACAAGAAAAACACAAGAGAATTTCATCATAAAAAATTTAAAAGCAATTTAGAAAACAGCAAACCACAAAAGGGCCGGATCTCGCTAGATCTCTGCAGGCACAGCCGCTCACAGCAGGATGCCAGCTGCACCAGAAGCTCACGGAGGGGCTGCCATTCGTGAGTGCAACGCCACAACAAGCCTTGCAGGGTCCTGCTCCAAGAGGAATGGGATAAAAGGCAGGAAAATTCCCCTCCCCGTTTTCCTGCCTTTCAAGAAAACAGCTCCACTCCAAGCGTTCAGCATATCCCAGGATTGCAACGCTGAAGGCTCCCTTCGGAACCTTCAGTGTTGCAATCCTGGGATACACTGAAGGCTCGGAATGCCTCTGTTTCAGTGCAGAATGACTTTCGCCCCTCTCTGCAGCTGGACAGTAGCCCCCCATGCCCGCACCACCACTCGTGCTGGCCATGACCATCCCCCGGGCTTATTTTCAGGGTAGGTGTAATATTAGGCCCCCCTCCAAAATTATTTATTATTTATTTATTTATTTATTTATTCGACTTGTATGCCGCCCCCTCTCCAGAAGGACTCGGGGCGGCTCACAGATAAAAACAATACAATAAATTAAGTTAACTAAAATAGAATTAAACTGCAGCAAGCCGAATTAAACTAAAAATCCAGGCTGTGCAGGCTGTGCAGGCTGTTAATAGCCTAGCACTTAGTTCCAGCTGCCTGTAATTATTGCAGGCTCAAATCCCACCAGGCTCAAGGTTGACTCAGCCTTCCATCCTCTCGGGGTAGGTAAAGTGAGGACCCAAGATTGTTGGGGGCAATAAGCTGACTTTGTAAAAAATGCCGCTTAGTAATAAGCAGGCATATACAATGGAATGAAGGCTATTGCTGAGCGCATTGGGTTGTATCCCAAAAATTGTAAGCCGCCCTGAGTCTCTGGAGAAGGGCGGGATATAAATATAAATATAAATATAAATAAATAAATAAATAAATAAATAATTCTGATAAATACCTTAAATACCTTATCCAGGAAAGTTTGAACTAGGAGTATATAAACATTTTCTGTAAATTGTTTAACATTAATAGTAGAATATGATACCTGAAAATGTGATCCCAGAATTGCAAATACTAGATATTAAAAAGAAAAAAAAAATCCAGGATCATTTTTGTTTTGTTTTATCCCCTTTTGTCTGATGTAGGGAGTGCTAACCAGCCATTTTTAAAAAAAAAAAATGACAGAGAATAAGAAAAAAAAAGGAACCAGACATGCTGATTGGCTTTACCATTATTGTCATTGCATCTATTGGCACAATCAGAATTCCCAGTTGTCTGGAATAATGTTCCAATTTAGGGTTTTTATCAAACATATTGAGCCAGAGAGCATTTTAACATTGGGTTCAGGGTCAGTGGATATTAAAGGTAGCACTGCTATCTCTGTGCTTTGTGGATTTAATGTAGAGAACATTGATAAATAGGCAGCTGAAAAATTAGTTTTAGAAGGACTTCACTGGAATAATTTAGAACTTTCCTTGTTTAAATTATTAAATTATAAATTATTTTTTAGCTATTTATTGTGTTGTATGTTTTAGTTGTGAGCCGCCCCGAGTCTTTGGAGATGGGGCGGCATACAAGCCCAATAAATAAATAAATGAATTATAACAATGGTAATTATTTATTATTGCCATTTATTGTATTTATATGGTGACCATTCTTTAAAGCCACATAGCTATACTATTTTCTTTCTCTCTTCTAGATCCAGATCCAGAAGTATGTTTTCATGTATTACGACTTCTCCAGTCCATGGTTATGGAGCCAGATATATTAACTAAGTCAGCTCTTGAAATACGTGACTCCCTACCACTTCCACGTATCCTTTTGCTATCAAAGAGCTCTAATAAAGATCTACAAATTCTGGCCCAAGAACTGCTTGAGGACCTCAGAGTACTAGAAGGTGAAATGTAAGACCCTTGCTGAGGATATCATTAATTTTTTTTTCAAGCATACATTTAAGTTCTGTAATAATTTGTAAAATATTATAGCTGCTTTCTAATATATCTAGTCATTGTAATTAAAGGGTTTAGATGCTTGTTGGCATTCCTGCACAGGAATCCCAACCATAAATAGCATCTCAGAATTTCTAGGCTTGTGATGTATCAAGTCTCTTAGAAATACTGAGTTTAATACCTGGAATATTACCATAACCCTCCCTTAATCAGAATCTTTAAATTTTGATTTTTAACATCAAAAATGATCCCAACTTAAAAATCTAGTAAAGGGTGGAAAGACTTCATTTTTTGGTAAATATTTATATCAAAACTATGGAAGTTAAATTATCAGCAGAATTGTCCGGGTGAAAGGTTAGCGGGCAGAAGGCTCTGTCTGTTTTCCCCTGGTTTCTTCACACTATATAAGTTTACTGCATTGAGAAGGGACAAAAGAAGAACATTACCATTAGAAAAGCTGCCTTTTCCTTTCCTGGTACTCTCCTGAGTCCTAGGATTTTTAGAAGGATTAGCTGTGGAGTAGCATAAGTTGTAAAGCTTTTTTTTCCATTGCTGATGGTAGACTTCCATTTCATTCTGTGCCTTCCAAAGTTGAGCCTACCGGCATAGCACGTGACTCCCGCAAATTGCCTCTTGCGTTATTCTAGAGACAAGGGGAGAATATAAGTGGAGACAGCCAACAGTAGCTGTCAGAGTTCATTTTGCCCTAGCACCTCACCCATAGCGGTCTAGGCACAAGCATTATCTTTGGTTATTAGCTGGGCTGATTCAATTTGGTGTTATCATATTTCTTATTCTTTAATGCTTCTGTGCCACATTCCTTCTATTTCCAGGGAAACTGAAAAGATAACTACCGTTTATCCTGTATCTATGGTTTTGTATAGCGCTAGCTAATTTAAAAAAGGTTAGCAGTTTTAAAAGACTAGCCAAACAAGGTAGAGACTAGCTAAAAAGAGCCACTAGCATCCTCCTTTGGGCTTTAAGCGACTAGGACGATGACATTTTGCTAGGCATGGTTGTTAGTATGGTAATAAATAATTCATGGACATACAAATTTATTAGTAACAGTTTTTCAATGGTCTTTTATTAAGAATACAAGAGTTTCTGGCTGTTCCTTGCTAAAATGAAGAAGGAGCACTGATTTTGTCTCCTTAAGATTAAGATAGTCCTTCATGTTGTTTTTAAATTGTCTAAAATGTTGCAGTGTAACTTTCTATAGGAAAATCTTCAAACTGAAGTGGGGGCATTTTTATTGATAAATTTCCATGTCTTCCCCTCATAGTTGTCTTTGCACTGAGAATACCCATCTTCTGAAGTTGTAAGCTATTTATATTAGTATTATAAAAGTATTGCCCTCTTTTATTTTCATAATTAAGATATTTAAAATATGCCAATACTGTGTAATGGCTGAACATTAAAATGCTGAGAGCATTCAGTGTTGAAAAATAAAATAAATAACTTGGGTAACTAGTTCTGCACTTCTCTGGGTTCTCTTTTGAACAAAGGCCCACTTTTATTGTGGCTAGGAGACATCCAGAATGAATAAGAACAAAACATGGATTTTGATATTTCTGCTCTTATTTTTTTTCCAAACTCTTGACTTGATACATTTAAAAATATATCTGAAGAGACATGTCCTAATAATTTAACTTATTTACAAAAGTTCTACTTTGGCTTTGTTTTTTTATGAATACCAATTTTCTTCTGAGATGGATTTTGGCTTTTAAAATTCAGAAATTATGAAAAATACAATTCTAGTGAAGATGCAGTTACATTGTGAAAATAATATTGAATTGTATCTTTTTTTTGAAAGAAGTAATATGCATACTTCTTATTATAAAAATATTTTTGAGTGCTTGAATATTCTTAGTCCTGATATGTTAACATTTCCAGTTCTCCTCATTACAATGTGTTGCCATGTTGGCTTAAAATTGTTAGAAGGCAAAGATTTAATACAATAAATAAAATTACATTTGATTATATCTAAGTTATCCTTATGTCTCAGTGATGTATTAAACCATGCCCATTCAACTTTGTGCTGAATTCTGGTTTCAAATTTTAATACTCACAGTGCTAACCTAAAATCTATAAACGTTTGTAATTTTAGAATAGTCAGAATTTTTACTTTCCAACAAAAGATTAATCTTAGTTAGAAGTAAGGAAGGAGTTGATGTTATAACTTTGAATGCCGAAGAGCAAAAAAGCACTCATTTCATTAAAAGAGGCATCACATCATTATCATATTTGAAAAGTAATGATATATAGTCTAAAAATCATCTGGAAAAGAAGTCATCTTTTAGAAATAATATTCCTATTCTCTGCAGAAAAGGAACACCAAAGGAAGACTACTAATAAAATAACATGATAAAAATTATTTGAATCAGCCCGATAAGGGTATGTTTCATGGTATCAATTTATACAGTTTTAACTGGACCAAGGGTCTTCAAACTTGGCAAGTTTAAGACTTATGAACTTTAACTCCCAGAATTCCTGAGCTAACATGACTGGAGGAGGAATTCTGGGAGTTGAAGTTCACAAGACTTAAAGCTGTCAAGTTTGAAGACCCCTGAATTAGACAATGAGAATTATTAAGTTACTCAACACCTCACTGAGATGTAGGTAAATAATTAACAGGAATAATAAATATATTTAACTTAAAAAATAAATCTGCTAAGACCTGAATGTTATTTTTTTCAGTAAGAGAAGTTAATAATAATACCAAAAAGAATGGTTATATTGCAGACTGTCCTGTTTCTCCACCTCTAACCCCATTTATGTGGCCAATGGTATATTAGTCTCAAAACTGATTTTAAAAAATACAGTAGCCAATAGGTACCAGTAGTAAATGCACTCACTAATTTAACTGAAGACACAGTTATGATGTAACTTGTTTTATCTTCATGGATAACAAAATTGGACATCAAATGAAAACAGAGAGAAAGTGATATAAGTGCATAAAAGTCATAGTAATTTTTTCCTTCTAGTTTGAAATGGTCTCAAGTCGAAGTAATTTTTCCTTCAGTATAACTTGAATATTATAGAAGTGGTTATGGAGAAGAGTGGGTAGTTATATTGATCTGGCACTGGAGGTGTTATTTTTTTAAGAGATGAAGAAAAGTCCATTCTCTTCTAATGTTTAATATTATGTTTCTTTAATTTGTTTAAAATGTTTTATTTTATTTATTGTGGCATTTTTCCTCATGGTTTGTTGTCTATTTTTCCTACCTGTGTTTTCCTGAAAATAAGATCCTGTCTTATAATTTTTTTGCCACCAAAAATGCATCAGGTCTTATTTTCGGAGGGGAATGTTGTCCACTGACTCACCTCATCTGCAGGTGTGCCCTTGGCCTCCTTTTCGCTGTTAGAGGCCTTCAGGAACTTCTTCAGCCAGCAAAGCTTTCCTGGAGGCCTCTGCAGCTGATAACAGAGCTCCAGATTGATCCCTAGCTCTGTTATTGGCTACAGAGGCCTTCAGGAAAGGCTTTTAGGAAAGGACTCTGCAGCTGATAACATCGATCATCAATCGATCTGGTGCTCTGTTATTGGCTACAGAGGCCTTCAGGAAAGTCTTGCCAGCTGCAGAAGAAATGGGCTGAGGTGTGCAAGGCCTGGCTGCAACTGTCCGAAGATAAGTAGTAGGGCAGTTCCAACTCCCCCATCCCCACCCTAGCTCAATTTTTATCCATGCACCCTGGAGTAGGCGGTCTTAATTAGGGCTTATTTTGGGGGTAGGACTTATATTGAGCACATGTATAAAAATCAAGCAAGGACTTACTTTTGGAGTAGGTCATATTTTGGGGGAAACATTGTAAGTAGTTTCAAGGACATTGGAAATGGAAAGGGACTATAGCTGTTAATTGTAAATAAATAATGACATAAACGAAAAGGAAGTGAATATTTAACAGACTAACACTAGACGAATAAGCTCACATAAAACTGTATCCTCCATGTCTTTTGGCTTACTAAAATACTACAGTGATGATCCTATGTTGATAAAGATTGTGTTATAATTTGAAATGAGCAATACTGAAGTGACTGGGTGGTCAAGATGATATAGTTTCTTAGGTTAATTTTTGGCATCAGAAAAAAATCATGCCTTCATGGGTTGCAGTAATGGACTGTGCATTAATTTGATATATATTCAAATTTAGTATTTAATGAGTCAGACGAAAAATTTAAAAAACAACTAAGGTTACGCTTAAGGTATAAAAGTACTGTAAGTTCCTAACATTAAAATGGAAGTCTGTAGACATGAAGTTTAATTTCCTGTTATGACTTGAAGCATTTGGGAATAATTTACTTCATTGGAAAACTCTGTCCGTAAATATTATGAAATATACAAATTTAACAGAATTGAGATGACTTCTGCCATTTGCGTGCATACTTTCTTGAATTGTAGGCTAAGATTCAAACCATTCTGGAGTTTAAAGACATGTAACAGCAGCCAGTAGATATTTATAGTAGGCAGCTTTGACGTCTATATTACACTATCATCCCAGTGCCAAAGAAGCCCTCCATCATGCAACTGAATGACTACAGACCAGTTGCTCTAACATCTGTAGTTATGGAAACCTTTGAAAGGCTAGTGCTGTCCCACCTGAAAACCATCATGGATCCGCTGTTAGATCCCATGCAGTTTGCATACCGAGCAAATAGATTGACAGATGATGCTGTTAATATGGCTCTGCACTACATCTTACAACACCTTGATTCTCCAAATACCTATGTGGAAGTCCTCTTTGGGGGCTTCAGTTCAGCATTCCATACCATCATCCCATACATTCTTCTAACTAGGCAGAATCACACCTGATACCTGTACAATTAGTACAGCCCCCCCCCAAGGTTGTGTGCTTTCTCCATTTCTCTTCTCCTTATATACCAATGACTGCATCTCAAACAATCCATCTGTTAAAATACTGAAGTTTGCAGATGATACAACAGTGATTGGTCTCATTTGAGAAAAACAACGAATCTGCATACAGACAGGAGGTTATACAACTTGCCTCATATTGTAACTGGAACAATCTGGAACTGAACACACTCAAAACCGTAGAAATGGTGGTAGACTTTAGAAGAAATCCTCCCATACTACCACCTCTTACAATACTAGACAACACAGTATCAATAGTAGAGATCTTCAAATTTCTAGGTTCTATCATATCACAAGACCTAAAATGGACACCTAATATCAAAAACGTCATTAAAAAAGCACAGTAAAGAATGTTCTTTCTGCACCAATTCAGAAAGCTCAAACTGCCCAAGGAGCTGCTGATCCAGTTCTACAGAGGAATTATTGAATCTGTCATCTGCATCTCTATGACTGTCTGGTTTGGTTCTGCAACCCAACAGGACAGACACAGACTTCAGAGGATAATTAGGACTGCAGAAAAAACTATTACTACCAACCTGCCTTCAATCAAGGACCTGTATACTGCACGAGTCAAAAAGAGGGCTGTGAAAATATTTACAGACTCCTCATATCCTGGACATAAATTGTTTCAACTCCTACCCTCAAAACAACGCTATAGAGCACTGCACACAAGAACAACTAGACACAAGGACAGTTTTTTTCCTGAACACCATCAACAAATAATTCCCTCAACACTGTCCAACTATTTACAAAGTCTGCACTACTATTACTATTAATCTTCTCATCACTCCTTAGCACCCATCCCCTCCCACTTGTGACTATAACTTTGTCATTTGTATCCTTACTATTTATATTGACTGTTTCCTAGTATGATTTGATTGCTTATTGTACCCTATGACTACTATTAAGTGTTGCACCTTATGATCTTGATGAATGTATCTTTTCTTTTATGTACACTGAGAGCATTTGCACCAAGTCAAATTCCTTATGTGTCCAATCACACTTGACCAATAAAGAATTCTATTCAAGTTGTGTGCCAGTGGCTTGATGGCTAAGAGCCATATGGAGCCTGCTTATATGCCATAAAGAAGGCCATAATAAGATTTTTTTTAAACAAAATAGTTAATGTGTATAATATACATACATGCACAACAGACAAAAGTGAAAATGGATGGTTAAGAGGGAATATTTTTTGAGGACCAAAAATGGTTAGCAGGGAAAATTGGCTTCAGAAGGAATGGAAAAAGGATCCAGTGGCATAATGGTGTTGATAAGTCTCTGGCTTAAGGTCGTCTGCATTCTATTTCGAAGAAGGTATTTGTATTTCTGAGATCAACAACTCATATAATCCCTCCGGTAGAATTTTTCATGGGGCTGCTTGATGTAGATATATGACAGGATACCTTTCTTTGACAAGGCTACTGATCTCTCAGGAGACCATAGTCCTATGAAATGATTTGAAAAAAGCTGCTTCCAGAGGGCTGCATTTACAGAACCTGCTTATGCGAGTCTTTTTCATGGAGTCAGTGAAAAACAAGATAAAAACAAACCTGCCGATATTAACAGATAGAAACAAGCTAAAAGAGAAGATTGAGTATTCTATTAGGGAAAGGGTGGGGGGATGAAACTTCAAATACCTTATATATGATATGTAGTTGATATGGCTTCTATGTTTATTAAATAAATATTTCCTAGCTTGGATTTCATGTGGATATGGTGTATCTGCCCAGCCAAGTTGCACCATCATGAGTATAGTTCATCAGCTGTATCTGGGGCACAGGAATCAATGTTACTCTCAGTTAATCTCTAGGTTATAGAAATGAGACCTCCCATATTTTTCCTGTTCTATATTAAAAGAAGTGTTTTCTACCCTGAGCTGTCTCAAGCACTGCTGCATTTTAGTTCATTTAAAATAAACATATATTTTGATTGGCTATTGCACAGAGCCACCCCTTCACCCGGATCTGCCTATCACTTTAATATCGACTGCAGCTGTTGCAGTAATATAGTGGTTATAAATCTTGTTTGACAGGCAGAGGAATATTGGTTAGAAACCTGGTAGGATATTTTTAAATACTTTTTTGTTGGGCCTTTTTGTTTTTTTCCAGCTGTTTGGAAACGCTTTCCAGCAATGGCTGGAAACAATGCTGAGCTAGTATATTGATGGACAAACCTAAAAAAAAATCATTAAAGTGAATAGTTCAGGGAAAAAAAATAGTATTTTAAAAAAGTTCTGCAGGGTTTTTAATCAGGGACCCTGTGCTTTTTATAATCACTATACAATCTTATAATCACTATAAATTTTATAAGCAATATTTTAACATAAAATAATGTATGACATAATACAAAATGTTGCAAAACATTTCCTGTGCTGCTGTTCGCTAAAAAGTTCTATGTATGTTATTTTCAAGGCAAATACATCTCTGAATGTATCCCAACTTTTCTAGTAAAGGAAACACATTAGAAGTTATGTCATTGCTGGAAACATTTGGTAAGGAAATATCTCTGAAAGAATGACCTAATAGGTTAAAAAACTATATGTCTAGTAAGATCCATCCACAGAAAGGAAATAAATTGGCAATTATTTCCTGGCTACAGGATTTAGCTATTAAGAGACTAACTAACATTTTGAGCTGAATGAATATTCCAAAATATCCAAGTTTGGACATAATTTTCTTAAATCATTTTTGTGTCCAGTAGACATCAACATGACGAACAGCATAAGGATGTGATGTGGAATAAGGAAGAACGATTCATTTCTGCCTATGGCATAACATCTGATACAGTGGTAATCCATATGACCACTACCAATAGATGGCAGTTTCCTTTAAATGATTTCATAGGGCTAGAAAACTGGTAGTCCTAGGAAATCAGTAGTATTGTTAGAAAAAAGCACAGAGTAAAAAATAAAATAAATGAAGAACAAATAAAGAATAAAATATGGCTTGAACTTTTAACTGCTTTCCAGGTTCAGAAGAGGGTGGTTTTCCAATGGAAGCGATGCTAGGTGGGAGGGAATGGGAAGGTAGGAAATCCACCAGTCATTGCCATACTCATTAGATTGTATGAGGGAGCAACATTGCTTGGCTTCATTGCTGAGATATGGTAGCGGTAATCTGTGATGGGCAGCACAATTAATGTTAATATAGTTTCCTCTTGACTTAAAGACAGAAGGAAAACATATTCATGTGGCTGTGAGGAAGAGCCTTTAGAGTAGCATGCTGTGATGATAAGGCTAATAATGAGCTTTGGATAGTTCACAGAAGAGAGTTCAGTCATATTCTAAAAGGAAAGGCAGAGGAATTCTCATATTACAATTATCTCACGTGGAAAACATAGATTGGATTATTTGGGGGGCAGGCTGCATTTCCCCAATCACATCTACCTATCCCATCATGCCTGACAGGAAGGGCATTTTGCAGGTTGAGTCCACGAAAGAATGTCCTTTGACAGGACATAAAACACAGCACCAGGTTTTCTACCACAGCATGAGGGGATTGGCCCTGACGTCACTGGCCTTCCAAAAGGGTCTGAGGACAGGGCTTTGCCATCTGGCTGGGAGTCTTGAGAGTGGAGGTACGAAGCCCATAAAGTGACTATTTTAATAAGAAAAACTGAGTATAATCTTGTGGATTATAGGGTTTTAAAATTTATTTTTGTTAGTCTTTGGGTTATGTGTTGTACTGTTTTTTTGTGTTACTATATATTGTTCAGAGTCACATACAGTATGTGTGATGGATGGCTATAGAAATATACCTGAAAAAGTAAATGTTCCTTCCAGATCTCTGTTACTTCAGGAGGTGGCATTCATTCATCCTGTCTTCCTTTTACAACTTTTACTGTTTTTTCACCATCAGATGCATTCCAGAGTGCTTCCAGATAACATTTATCAAGCAATTGCTCTTCCCCATTCATGGGATTGCTTTCTGACCACAATATTGATTAGACATAATGTAAGCTTTAGGTGGCTGATCCCAGAAGGAATTGTAGTCACCTGGCAAGAAAAAAGACACCGCCTAGATTCACTTGATAAAGCAACAGATTTCTATGAAAACTACTTTATTTCAGAAGAGGAGCAGGAAGCAAGAGATGAATTGGTACACAAAGGCCAAAAAATACCAATAATAGAAGAGAGATATCTACAACAAGTGCAGAATGGCAAGGAGAAAAAAGAATGTTCAGAACAAGAAGGAGCAAGAATAAAACAACCCGAAGAAGTAAGAGCAACCAGGACCATAAGATCTAGATATAAGTAAGCCAATGCAAGAAGAAGTGAAGATGCTCTCGGTCAACATTAACGGGCTGAACTAACCGACAAAAAGGAAGAAAACTTTTTCAAAACTACAAAAATCAAAACTGGACATAATAGCACTGTCAGTTTTAGAAGCCATATTAGCACCAGAAGCTTCCACACTGCCATATTCTTGAGCCTGGGAAAATGGGAGGGGGTATTTTTTGGAGCGTATGTGGTTAGACATAATAGCATTCTTCTTTTAAGTCAAGGTCATGTTATTTCTGCACCTGGCTGAGGAGTGGTTGAGGAAACCTCTCAAGTTGGGACGGCTGGTGATTGGGCATGTGATGCAATGAGGGGTGCAGGGGGTGGATTTGTAATTTTTTACTTACTGGAGGGAAACCCTGAACTTTCAGATTCGGGATTTCCCAGATGTGCCAGTTTACTACTCTAATAAAAGGAACCTTTGAGAAGTTTGTCTCGGAGTTATTGATTGGTCGTAAGGTTTTCTGGAATGCTGACAAGCACTGCAAGAAGTGCACTTTAAGAAACAACATAAATTATTGAAACACCCCAAACTGGGGAAATTATTTACTATCACAGCAAAAAAAGAGGGGTGGTACTATATGTTAAAGAGACAATAAATGCCAAGCCAATTTTTAATGATGTAGAAGGGAGAATCTTGATGGTGGACGTGGCTTTGAATGGACTCTCCTGATCATTATATATGCACCAAACACGGGCCAAGAGGAATTCTACAAGAAACTTCACAAAAAAATATTAGAAGTAGAATATGAAAATATTTGCATCACGGGAGACTTTAACACAATAGTTGATACAAAATTGGACTACAAAAGTAGTAAAACAAATAAGAAAATAAGAAAGACCTTACCTAGAACTCTTACAAAAATGATAGAAGAATTAGCAATACATGACATTTGGAGAGAAATAAACCCAGAGAAAAAAATATACATTCTACTCTAACATTTTAATTGTTTTATTTTTATTTATTTGATTTGTCAGTCGCTTACAAAATAATAGGTATAAGTATAAGCATGAGTAAGAATACAGAAAATAGGTATGATTAAATGGGGACAATAGGACAGGGACGGGAGGCACAGTGGTACACTTATGCACGCCCCTTACAGACCTCTTAGGAATGGGGTGAGGTCAACATGCACCAATCTTGGTCAAGAATAGACATGCTTTGAATGAATTCGGAACTGAGTGAGAATGTGCAAGAGATTGAAATTGAAACAAATTTTTGGGCAGACCACAACCGAATAAAAATTAGCTGGAAGGGGCAAAAGAGGAAAATAAGGTGGACTCTAAATCAATAACAAAAGATAAAAAATGTATACAGATGATGGAAAGAGAAATGGTTTTTTTCTTTAAAGAGAATAGAAAGGAACAGACCTCCTTACGGAACATGTGGGATATTGCAAAAGCAGTTATTAGAGGTCTAGCTATAACCTACTCAGCACAGAAAAACAGAAAAAAGAAACAGTATCAAAAAACACCTGAAGAAGAATACAAAGGAGTGGAATTAGAGTTACAAAAGGATCCATGTAAGACAAGCTTACGAAATCAAATGGAGCTGATTAAACATAAATATCATAGACAAAGATGAACTGGCACAACGAATAAAAAGAATAAAGCAAAACTTTTTCGAAAATGCCAACAAACCGGGAAGGTGGCTACCCTACAGACTGAAGAAAGAAAAAGAAGAAGTGGATAACAAATCTACAGGATGAGAAAGGCACATTACACAGTTATACTGAAAAGAAAAAAGATATAACACATAATTTTATAAGACCTTATATGACAACAATGAAATACCAAAAAAAAGAATAACAGTACTTGGACAAGGCTAACCTACCCAAAGTTCCAGAAACAGTGAAGAATATGCTGGATGAAAGAATATCAATGACAGAACTTAGAGAAGCTATTAAAAAACAAAAAAATAACAAAACTCCAGGACCGGATGGTCTTCCAGTCAAAATTTATAAAGAACTACAAGATACCCTGAGCTGGGCAATGTTAGAACTGTATAACGAAGTGCTACTGGAAGCTAAAATCCAGGATACATGGAAAGAGGCCTATATTGCCCTGATTCCAAAAGAAGACTCAGATATAACACAAATAAAAAATTATAGACCACTCTCATTATTAAACATAGACTACAACATTTTTGCATTAATAATGGCTGAAAGATTAAAAAGATTTCTAATTGACTTTATCCATCCAGACCAAAATGGGTTTTTACCCAAGAGACAATTAAGAAATAATGTGAGAATAATTCTGGATACACTAGAATATTATGAAACCCACAATGAAAAACAGCTTCAGCTTCAATGCTGACCGAGCTCACTCACTGCACACTGACTCTCTCATTTAGGACTGCCCTTGCATACCATCCAGAGACTGCAGCTGGTGCAGAATGCGGCACACGGTGGTGATGGGAGTCTCCCATTCTCCCATGTTACCCTCCTGCGCGCCTGCATTGGTTGCCGGTTGCACTCTGGGTGAGATTCAAGGTTTTGGTTTTAACATACAAAGTCCTTCACGACATGGGTCCTCAATATTTAAGGGAGCGACTCCTGCCGATATCGAGTGCCAACCGCCCTGTGCGAGCTTATAGGCAAGGACTCCTCAGGGTCCCATTGGCAAGCCAATGTCGGCTGGCAGTCCCCCGGTGACGAGCCTATTCTGTCGCGGCCCCTGACCTCTGGAACCAACTGCCCCTGGGGCTCCACCTGGCCCCTGACCTCTGCACCTTCCACCACGATTTGAAGACCTGGTTGTTTGACCAATCCGGGCTGTGACCCCTTCCTGGGGGGGGGGCGATGGGGTTTTTATAATATTTTAATTATAGTAATTTTAGTTTTGTAATTTTTTGGGCTTGCAAATTGGTTTAATCTCTTTTTAATTATTTATTGTTGCTGTTTTTAGTTGTGAGCCGCCCCAAGTCTTCGGAGATGGGGCGGCATATAAGTCCAATAAATAAATAAATAAATAAATAAAATTATAAGATGCTGAATTTCAGACCTTTTAACCACATTCCCAGTGATCAATTTGAATATTACAACCAACATTTTTGGCTCATTTTACCATATGTTCTTTAACTTGCTTTTCCTCTGGTGTTTATGTATTTTAATTTCACCTTGTAAGTTAATATATCTTCACCATGACTTTGCTTGCCCCCTTCACTTTTTCACTATGTGAACTTGTTGACCAGATACGGTGTTTTCTGCATGGCTGTGCTTTGCAGAATGTTTAACTGGAATTTTGCAGTGAACCACACATTCCAATTGACCTGAATGAGAAAGAATTACTTCATGCGTAATTTGAAGAATGAGTGAACATTAAGTTCTAAGATAGATTGCTTACTTCTTCATGAAAATTTCACTTTCTGAAAATCAGGAAAAACATAATTAGGTAATATGCTAAAATTTAGGGCATCCCATTTCTCCTTATTTTTGCTCTTATGAATTTAATAGGACAGGTTTTCCAAACTGAGAATGAAGAAAGTTCCACCTGTTGAATTTCTTTGTCCATGCAGCTGTTAAGAATATAGGAACCTTGCCAGAAAGAAACTGGTGGGCCCTAGATATCCAGAATGAAGGAATCCTAAACAGATGGAAACATTCAGCTGTTCAAATAGAAAACACTGTATTCTTATTTTGACATCAACATGTCAATCATTCACCATAACACCCTGAAAAAAAATCAACAAGAAATATGGGTACTTATACAACAGCTGCAGAAACTGACATTTTTTAATCTACAAATAGTGATCTTTGTGTTTCTTGCTAACATGAGGCTCAATTGTACTAAGAGTTTTGGACCTTTTTTTAATGTAGGAGGAATTCCCTTTGCAGCGTCTGAGAAGTTTCAGATGTTTGTTATAAATGCACTTTATAAGCTGAGTGTAATTAAATTAAATTAACTTAACTTAAATTTAGCAGCCTAGAGAGTGCCCTAACTCTGCATGTATGTTCTTTTCTGGGCATAATTGGGTTGAATGGGTGTATAAGCTGTGCTGCATATGAACTTCTGTGAAAAATGAGGGCAAAGCATGTAGAGACTAAGAGAGATCTTAAGATAGTTTTATTAAGTATTGGAGTGGGATTCTTACATACGGTATAGGTGAAAAGGTCTCCATATTGTTTCCAACCCTGCAATATTTTATATTTTAATCAAATGTGCAAGATTGGCTAGTCGTTAATGTTTCTGAATAAAGCAGCTTAGCCAAAATAAAAATATTTCTGAACTAAGATCCAAGTGATAATTCCAAATCACCAATTTTATACTATCTGAAAAGTGAGACCCAGATATGAGATGTACAGGTAGTTTCAACTTACAACAATTCATTTAGTGACTTTTCTAAGTTACAACTGCACTGAAAAAAAAAACCTATGACTGTTTTTCACACTTAAAATAGTTTCAGCATCCCCATGGTCACATTGGCAATTGATTCATATTTATGACAGTTGTAGTATCCCAGAGTCATGTGGTCACCTTTTGCAACCTTCTGACAAACAAAGTTAATGAGGAAGTCAGTTTCACTTAACAACCCTATTACTAACTTAACAACTATAGTGATTCACTTAACTGTAGCAAGAAGGTCATAAAATGGGGCAAAATTCACTTAACTGTCTCACTTAGCAACAGAAATTTGGGCTCAATTGTTATAAGTCAAGGACTATCTGTACAAACTTACAGAAAGATTCTATGTGGTTTGTGCTAAATGCAAATGTATTCATATCAAATTCTTCCGATATCCTGTGATCATTTCTGAATAGAGAGAGATTTGGATATCAACAATTTAATGCTATGATGAAACATTGGATAGATTGCAATACATGTTTTCTCCCAGTGAAATGAAATGAGCATTGTGTTGCACCAATTATGGCAAGCAAGCTGAACATTGCAACCATTTAAATACGCGAAAAAAAAGCTGTACAAAACAGAAGAAAACTGGAGAAAAGCATGCTTATTTATTGTCATCACTACCCAAAAAGTAGATTTAACAATAGTGTTAATATTAGATTGTGTCAGCCCTCCCTGGTAAATCAGACAGGAACTAGGACTAGATGAACTAATTCTACTTTATTGTCAGACTAAATTAACAGAATCTTGCAAGTTTGAAAGTACAAATTTCCTGCCCACCACTTTTAACTACCTGGTCCATTAGGGCAGATCCTTTCTCAATTTCTTTCTGTGACTGTTAAGCAACTGTAGGCTTCTGCCCTTCCTCTCCGATTGTTTCCTAGACAACCTCTCTCTTCCTCTTTCCTCAAAATTTGGGTTCTGCATTCCATTGCAGAACCCAAATCAGATTTTCCCCAACCTGTATTCAGAATATATCAACCTACTTCACTTCTCAAAGAACTCAAGAAGCTGCAGAGGATTTACTAAGCAATTGCCAAAGCGTGATGTTAACTGCCCTTACTATATGTCAACCAGTGGTGAGCTTTGAAAGAAAGTAAAAACACAGGATTGGCCCTCCCACTGGCCCCTGCACTTTTTGTTCTTTATCGTCTCGGCTGATTGGCACGGCAGAACCTTAGCTGGTGTTTGGAAAACTGTGCGCATGCGTTAGGTGCGTGTACGCGAAATGTGCGATCACCGAACCGGTAGGGAAACTGGTGGAATCCCACCACCGATGTCAACATGACCTATGATCACCCAGAGCTTCAATATCCATATCACCCAAAATATACCCATATTTTTTACCCATGTCCCATTTTTGCAGAAGCGAGAATAATTCTGAATACAGATTTCAAAAGAAAATGACTGATCATAACCAGTGGTGGGATTTAAATAATTTAACAACTGGTTCTCTGCCCTATGACCGGCTGGGTGGCTGTGGCCGTGTGGGCATGGCCAGGGTGGGTGAGGCCAGGGGGACTTGACAGCACTCACCTCCTGCAGCACTCTGCCAACCAAAATGGGGCACGGGTTAATTACAAAATGTGGGCTTTGCTTTGTGACGTCCAGATCCAGCGAGCAAGGGGTGTGAACTGCATGGAAAATAAACTTTTGTTGGTTATGAAGAAATATCCCCAAAGTCAGATGTAGACTAAATGTAAGCTGACACACCTCCTCAGCAAACAGCAAATTTTGAAGGTCCAGGTAAAAAGAGGACTTGTTTTAGGATGACTAACCACAGTTTGCATGTTGGAGGTTCCTAAAGGAATGCTGGGAAACTCTGTATTTTAAAGAACATTTGAGGGACGGGTGCAGAACAGCCCTTCTCTGCCTGAGGCTGTAGAGACCTGGCACCAATCAAAACACTTTTTGTGAAGCAACTGATCAACACTAACAGGCTAAGCCGCTAGTATATGAAAATAAGAGCAAACTCCACTCCCTTCTAGTATTGATGAGGTTACCTAGTTTGGTAACGAAACATCTGCAAGACAACCATCCAGCTCAGAGAGCACCATGGAACCCAGAGTTCAACCCTGAGCTACAAATATTCTCTTTTATCGATAAAGACTTTTTGGTTAGAAGGACTCAGAGCCTGCCTTATATGAGATGGCTCCCAGTGGATTTCATTCTAAATTTTGATACGATTTCTGTAAATAAGGAACGTAGAATTATAATGGCTGAGTCTTTGATCCTTCATGCATCAAAAAAATACAAAGGGATAAACAAATAAAAAAGAGATTTGAAAAACAAAAAGGCTCTGGAAAAAAAAGTGAAAGTGTAAGAAAGAAAGAGGAAAAGAAGGAAAATGAAAAAGAATCACTTCCAACTTTCTTTGGTACAGATAAAAGTAAACAAAATATATCAAACTCTTACTCTAAGATTAACATTTGTCTACATTATTTCCATAATCCCTTATTTAATAATCAAAGTCCAGATCAATTTTTAATTTCAGTTTCTAATTTCAGTCCAGTAATGGTTTTTTTTTTTTAATTACATTTATATGCTGCCCTCTCAGAAATGACTCAGGACCCATGATTCAATTTTGACAACTTTAATGCCAATGCCAAATAGCCATTCCCCATTTAATGCCTGCTTATCTACTAGCGGCATTTTTCATTTCTTTGGGTCCTATTGCAATCAATCTCCTCAGTTTACCTACCCCGAGAGGATGGAAGGCTGAGTCAACCTTGAGCCTGGTGGGATTGAGCCTACAGCCATCTTAGGCATTTAACAGCCTGAGCCACCAAAGCTCTGGTTCATATCGCTTTAATCACTATTTGTTAACAAAACCATAACTGATTTATTTAATTGCACCAAACTAAATAAAACAGAAATGGAAAATCCTAAACTCTAGTGTAGACCCATGATTCTAATCTTTGACAACTTTAAGGTGCGTGGATTTCAATTGCCAGAATTCCCTAGGCAGCATGAAGATCGCCCATCTTAAACTTACCAAGACTGAAAAACGCTGATCTACAGACAGGGATTTTTCCATTCCTCTTTTACTGGGTCCTACTTATGAGCAATCATAATACAAAATCCCCATTCCCAACTCACCCCACAGTAATGATCATGCAAAATCCCCGTTCCCAACTCATCCTAGAGCAGAGGTTTGGGGCCTGGAAGGTCTGCACCATCCTGGAAGCCAAAACGGGGCATGGGGGGAACCACATGGCACCTCCGTGCTCCATTTTGGATCTGGATGGCCTGCACCAATCTGGAAGCCAAAATGGGGCACGCAGGGGAAGTCCCAGGAGTGGCGTGGTGGGGTGAGGGGGCCAGCCAGAGGTGGGATTGCAACAGGGAGAAAGCAGAACTACATCTGTCTTTACATGAAGGGAAAAAAACAGTCCAAACTATCAAAAACAGCACCACAAAAAGGAACACAAGAACACAAGGAACACAAGTTAAAATAGGGAAGAAAATGGTAAGTGAACACCTGTCTACCATAGATGAGTTCAAATCACCAGGACCGGATGGATTACACCCCAAGGTTCTGAAGGAACTGGCGGACCCCAGAACCACTGAATTATATCTTTCAATGTTCCTGGAGCACTGGGGAACTGCCAAAGGACTGGAAAAGAGCTGATATAGTTCCCATCTTCAAAAAAGGGGGGGAAATTAGATCCAGGAAACTACAGACCTATCAGCCTGACCTCAATACCAGGGAAGATTCTGGAAAAGATAATCAAGCAACAAATCAGTGAACACCTAGAAGCAAACAAAGTAATAACCAAAAGCCAACATGGGTTTGTTAAAAACAGATCAAGCCAGACTAATCTTATTGCATTCTTTGACAAAGTGACAAAATTAGTTGACCAGAGGAATGCTGTCGATATAATTTATTTGGACTTCAGTAAGGCATTTGATAAAGTAGACCATAACCTACTACTAGTTAAAAGTAGAAAAATGTGGGTTAAACAGCATCACCACTAGATGGCTGACCAACTCAACGTGTAGTCCTCAATGGAACTGCATCTACATGGAGGGAAGTATGCACTGGAGTACCCCAAGGCTCTGTTTTAGGCCCAGTACTCTTCAACATCTTCATCAATGAGTTGGACAAGGGGATAGATGGGGAACTCATCAAATTTGCAGGCGACACCAAGCTGGCAGGAATAACCAACACTCCAGAGAAGATAGGCTTAAGATACTGAAGGATCTTGACAGACTTAACATTGGGTGCTATCTAACAAAATGAAATTCAATGGTGAAAAAAGTCAGGTTCTACATTTAGGCAAGAATCACATGCCCAGGTACAGTATATATGGTACCTTGCTCAATAGTAGTAACTGTGAGAGGGATCTCGGAGTCCTAGTGGACAACCATTTAAATATGAGCCAGCAGTGTGCAGCAGCTGCCAAAAAAGCCAACACAGTTCTAGGCTGCATAAACAGAGGAATAGAATCAAGATCATGTGAAGTGTTAATATCACTTTATAATGCATTCAGGTTTGGTCACCACGATGTGAAAAAGATGTTGAGACTCTAGAAAGAGTGCAGAGAAGAAGAACAAAGATGATTTGGGGACTGGAGCCTAAAACATATGAAGAAGGGTTGCAGGAACTGGGTAGGTCTAGTCTAATGAAAAGAAGGACTAGGGGAGACATGGTAGCAGTGTTCCAATATCTCAGGGGCTGCCACAAAGAAGAGGGAATCAGGCTATTCTCCAAAGCACCTGAGGGCAGGACAAGAAGCAATGGGTGGAAACTAATCAAAGAGAGAAGCAACTTAGAACTAAGGAGAAATTTCCTGACAGTTAGAACAATTAATCAGTGGAACAACTTGCCTCCAGAAGTTGTGAATGCTCCAGCACTGGAAGTTTTTTAAAAGATGTTGGATAACCATTTGTCTGAAGTTATATAGGTTTTCCTACCTAGGCAGGGTTGGATTAGAAGACCTCCAATGTCCCTTCTGTTAATGTCTTGGGATTTAAGAGCTGAACAGCAGTGAAGCTTACCAGATGTGGCTGATGCAATAAGAATGAATCAGCATAGCATGGGTATTTCCCTTTAAGACTGGGGATGGGTTCTATATAAGGCAGCCATTATAGAGGGCGTGTTCTCTCTCCTTGTGTCCAGTATTCTTTGCAGACGTTCTCTGAGCAGAGTTAAGAAGAAAGATTGCTTGTAAAGGTATTTTGCCTACCACATATATTTTGGTATACAACTGTTGTAGATAAACCACCACTGTTAAATGTTTAAGTCTCTGTGTGCTGTGTTTTGCTCCTGGGTTGCTCCTGGGTTTAAGGTTTAATCCAAACAGAGTGAACAACATTGCTTCCTGCAAAGGTTCCTGTTCCTTTGCACTTCCTTTATATCTTATGGGAGAGGCAATCACCTCCAAGCCTTACTCCTGAGTCACCCCTTTTGTCTTAGCTGCTCTTGCCTTCTGGCAGCTCTGCGCACACGCGCATCGGGGACAGGCTCCCCTTATTCCTCTGCCTTGCTGCTGTCAGTTTCTGGAGGCTCCGGAGTCAGCACATAACTCCCAGATGGCCCTGGCCCCATCTCTGTATCGGATGCAGGATCCTTGTCCAAGTCCTTCCGAGACTCCCAGACTGGCCCATGTTCTTCCCCACTGTCCGATTCTGCTGTCGTCTCTGCAGGCTGCCGGCGGACCACAACGCTGCCCAAGTAGGAGACTCAATACCAGGGATATCAAACTCAAGGCCTGTGGGCTGCACCTGGCCCTTTGAGTGCTTAGATATGGCCCATGGGGCCGCTCTCGAAATAGTGAAGGACAGGCCTTGGTGCCTCTGCCAGCGAAAATGGAGCTCTTGTGGGCCGCACACGGCTCTCCCAAGCTCAGTTTTTGCTGGCAGAGGGTTGCAGGAGGCCTTCCCAGCTGAAAACAGAACTTGGGAGCCCATTTTTGCTGGCAGAGCACTCGGGCCACCACAGGTACCCCCCAACACAAGTCACTGGCCATTCCCACTCCGGCCCCACGAGGTCAGACACAAACTTGATGCAGCCCTCAGTGAAATTGAGTTTGACATCCCTGTCCTACACCATTTCTGACAGAGGGCACTTATTGTGGCTTCAGTCATAGATCAACTAATGTGCTAAGGAGCAGCATAAAAGTTTTTAAATCTCTTTCCCACTGCAGTTGCTTTATACTGTTGATAGAGAGAAGCTGCAACATTATCTCCAGTTTTAACTGTTGTGATTTTGATTCTGCTTTGATTTGTTTCATGTTAGCATGGCATTGTTGATTCTAATTATTTTGTTTGCCATGATACGGGAGTGGAATATTTTGCTAATTTTCCTTCTTTCTCAGCATTCTTTAGCATTTGATGAGGAGAAGATGATGAAAGCTTATTCAACATATCTAGAGGGCATCACAATTGTTCTAGATTATGCTTGCACAACATGATTTGAAAAACAAAACACAATCACATTGGGCAATACTATTTGCACACTGAAAACTCTTCATTATATGCTTATGAAATATATTAATTTGTAAAACTAACAGCAGAGCTAGATGCTACATTTGATAATGTTCCCAGATGTGGTTTGATAGTACGTCACTGGATGGTAATTGTGAGCAGATCTAATCCAGATTGAGTCTGTAGTCCTGCGGCAAAGAGCTTTATTCTTTAATTTTTAGTCTCTTTCACAATTGAAATTGGCTCTACAATACTGTAGAGGATTTGAAAGACGATCACTCATGCATTTAAATCTATAAGGTTCTTGCGTATCACTTCCAATGCAGTTGCATCTTGAGGCAGTTTACAGTGAAACTAGTAAAAATGCATGTTGCTTTAATAGAATATATAACAAAACAATATAAAATAAATGAATTTAAATGGTGGGGTGTGAAAGCCAAATCTGGCTCTAGGTTTTGCCTGAGTTTACCTTTCCAATAAGCAACTGAGTTGGAAGATCATTTAAAAACAGTTTATTAGGGTACCCTGATAAAGTGGGTCTCTCTACAAAAAAGGAAGAGAATCTTGAACCCCATGTTTCCTTTCTGTCTATAGTTAACACAACAAAGAAAATGCAAGAGGAAAGTTATACAGAATAAAAGTAACCTCCCCTTTCCATAGGAAATCAGTTACATGTAATCAAACGTTACATATTTGTATCTCATAATATCACACATATTCATTAAAATGAGATCTGACATCAGAAGGGGCGTAATTGTTAGGAAAAAGCTTGTTTATCAGTTTAGGAATGTTAATAGCTAATAAATCAACATCATTTTAAAAGAGAGAAAATAAATCAAATTAAAATACAAGGTAACTATGCTAGTTAACAAATAACAAAACCCATGTTATTTGCCCCTCAGGTCAGAAATGAAAAAATAAAGCAACTCATCCAGAACACTTATAAAGGGAAGATGGGAATGAAGATAATGTACCTTCTCAGATATTAAATAAGATGTATTCATGGGTACCTGAGAGATTTCATGGAAAATTCTAGATGGTTGGGAAGGTTGTGAGGAATCACAAAATTAAACAGTTGTATGGCAAATGCAACAGAATCTCTGATAACTAAGTGATCAGTCAGGTTTATAATAGGAAAGGTGTAGGTCAAAAACAGACAAACAAACAAAAAACAATCTTGATAGTAAATTGGCAGCCAATAATCAGTTGCTAGTGTGTGACATGGTCATGTGCCTCCTTTAACAATTGGTTCACTGTGGCCTGCACTAGTTGTGGCTTCCAGACCAAATGCAAGATTAATTTCACATAAAGCACATTATAGTAGTTGTAATCTGTGGGGAACCACTGTAGTTAAGATTGTCCTTGTCCAACAAAATTAATGTGACAACTCTGTTGACAGCAAACTATCCTAAGAGAGAGGCTATTTAGGTTTCAATGCTAGTGATAACACTCAGAGCATTCCCTGACTACATATTTGTTCTTTCTGAGAGAAGTTTCATTTAGAACAGACAGACTACCCAATTTCCAAATTCAGAAAACACCTACCCACAAGGGATGTGATTCAGTCTCAGTTTGTTGGTCCTTTTCTACACCATTGCTACATCCGGACACTGTAAAGTGTCTTTGTAGTCTTAAAATTATTGAGAAATAGAGCTGAGCATCATAAGCGTCTTCATGTAGGGCTGTGATGGTGAACCTATGGCACGTGTGCCAGAAGTGGCATGCAGAGCCATTTTTGCCAGCACACAAGAGGTAGCCGGGAAGATCCCCACTGCGCATGTGTGCATGCCCCCGCCAGCCAGCTGATTGTTGGGTATCTGCTGCGCATGCGCGGGGAAGACGTGTGCATGGGAAACGTGCATGCACAGAGGCATGCAGCATGCAGGGGGGTGTTGTGTGCAGAGGTGTGCAGTGGGGGGGCACATGCGCAGGGGGACAGGGGGAGTCACGTGCACATTGCATCATGGGCGCAGGCACGCGAGCGCACTTTTGGCATGCAATATGGATAAGGTTAGCCATCCCTGATGTAGGGGATAATTAACACAGAGGATGACAATAAATAGTGGTTAATGGCAGCCCATAACATTTATACCAAGGAGCAGTCGAACATTCGGTCTTAATTCCTTGTCTATCCCAGATTGCTATTTATGACCCAACCTAATACTGAAGTTTGTTGTTTATCTGCTCTGGAAGCTGTTTTGTAGAACAAACCAGAAGTAGAAACTACTGTTTGATTGTCTTTCAATGAGTCATAATAACCATAGTTTGTCAAATGCATTGTGATCACTAAGCCTCAAACCAAAGAAGTCAAGGTCACAGACCTTCCTTCAATAATTCTTCACAAATCTAAATATTATTGAAGAATATTTAATTTAATAAATACAGGTCCTAATGAAATATGTTTGCTGGTTGTGGCTAATGAACATAGAAGCAAAAGTCTTGAGTTTTTAATGATATTAATGAATTGTGTGAATCGGATATATGTGCTGATTCTACAATTCCTTCTCTCAGTGGAGTGTAGCTCAATAATAGCTGAACAGAAAACTAATTTAGGATTAGCTGACAATGAGAAGCAGTTTATCAATAGTCAATCCTATCTAAATGAGTAGTTTGTTGGATTTGTTGTGGAAATGCATATCTTGCATATTGGATTATATTTAATAGCACTGAAATATATGCTTCAAAATCAAATAGGTCACCCGCCTGATACACAGAGAAGTGTTCTAATATAATTAAAATATATAATCAGTCCTATGGCATAACATGTGAGAGCACAAGGTATGTTGGAAAAAACATAAAAACAAAAATAGGTAAGCTGTGGTCCTCCTGTCATTGAACTCTTCATACATTTTACCTAACAATTCCCAAGTTGTTTTTCTGGGGACTATAAAATTATGCTTTTGAGAGTATTTGCTATCTGTTCATCAGTATCATTTCAGGTCTGTTTAGTGTCCTAGATTGTGTTATGTTAGCCTGCTGTTTCAGAGAAGAAACTCCTGTATGTGAAGTGAGGACCAAACAACTAGAAGAGAAGAGAAAGCAACAGGGAACTTAAAGGTAAAAGAGATTATGGTGTAGATATGTTAATAAAAAACTTCCTTTGTGTCTGCAGCTATTAGAAGGGTCAGCAGAATTTTAGAGTTTCTAGTTTGAGTCATGGCTGATTGAAGATGTTTCTTGAACAAGCAGAGATGACAACTGTGAAGCAGACTGATGAGCTCCAGTCCAGCAATTCTTCCTGCAGAAGGGGCAATTGGGAGATCACCCATCAGGACTTCGAATGGCAGCAGTTCACAAGAAGACCATAAATCAGTGATGTCAGCTGAATTTGAGCATAAAGAGCTGAGGGAAATCACACCTTTGCTCTCAGGAGTGGCAGAACCTTTCATAAGGACAGGAAGTCAGTAAACTCACTTTCTAATCACATTTGGAAATGTTCTACTTGATAGACGTTAGAGATTTTCAAAATGGTGAGCTCAGTGTGACAACTGGTGAATGTTACCTTTTCAGAGTTTAAAAAAAAATGTAAACAGACTTAATTTAAAGTAATTGGCAAAAAGCATTAATTTTTGATTTGGGCTTTTGATTTAAGAGCGTGTTAAATAGTGTTAAACAGATTGGGAAACCAGAGAGATTTGGAATATTGGTTAATATTGCTAAAGATTGTAAAATAAATATATAATCAAATAATATACTCATAGGAAAGGACTGAAGCAGAAGCCAAATTAGCAACTCAGACTTGAGGAAGGTTCCAAATGGACACTAGAGGGAACTAAAAGACCAGGCAGAAAAGAGTTAAATGACTAAGCTAAGCTTTCTTATTTTAAAGAGCTTTTTGAAACTAAACCTGGACTGAAATATTAACAACAAATGATTCAGAAAGGATATAAATTTAAATGAACAAAATTTTAGAGGATGATGTGAAAAAACTTTAAAACTATTTTAACGTTTTAATATTATAGAGTTTGAAGGCAACACAATTGAAATTAGAAAAATGATAATATACAAAGGATTCATCAAGAAAAGAACGTAGACATGGAACAGCTACAACAAGAAATTCTGAATGATGTCTCTTTATAGGATTTACAAAGTAGGTTGGTGAAAGCTTTAAAAACTCCTTTTAAATACCAGAGAATGATGAAAGATCAAATCCTGTGTTGCTGTAAGAATGATTCAAAGGCCAAGCAAAGCAAAAAATAATATAAAATTGGACTATTTGACCAGGGATAAACTGATATTAATGGGAATTCTTAATGAACTTTTGACTGAATTAGGATTTAAAAGATTATGATTTCTGCATTGCATATAGATGAAAAGACAGACTATTGGGAGAAGAGCTTTTTGATTTGTAACTTTAAAAGATGGTTAGTATAAGTATATTAGCTTATATTCAATATGATGAAGACTGGAAGCCATTTCTTTATTATTGTCTTAGTTGCCTTTATCTTTTCATCTTTCTTTTCTTTTTTAGTCTTGATCTTTTTTTGTAATCTCTAAACTTTTGTGTTAAGTTTGCATGAAGAAACAGACGCGGAGTGCTTCAAGCTCTTTGTTTATTAGTGACTACAGCTCAGAATGGACCCGTTTTTGGCTGGGCTGTGGCTGCTACTTATAGCCAGCAGCCGCAGTTGCCAGCCAATCATAGTGCAGGGTTTTCCCGCACTTTTAAACCAATCATTTCTTACATTTTACAAGAACAGTTCAAACTAAACCAATGACTTTAAACCTGCATACATAACACCCCTCCCCACTAGGTTCAGTCCATACTCAAACCCCAGCCTATCTAATGTATTCCCTTAAATAGGTGGGGCTCTTACGTGTCGTGAGACCACGTGGTTCAGATGTTTTAAGGTTCTCACCTTGTGAGGGAGGAAATGTGTCTGCTGACATTTCCTTACTAGGACTTACAGTAATGGTAGAACCTGTTTGGTTACTACAACCTGGTCTCTCCTCCCAATCCATCTCCAACCCAATGTCAGCACCTAAATCAGGTAGTGATGTGCAGTCTTCCATTTGTGAAAATGGTTGTTGGTATTGTGACAGGTTTTGGGATGGTTCCTGTCGTGTTAGCTCGTTACACATGGGGTTGATTCTTGCTTGCTGATTACACTCATGATCCTCCCTTCCCCTAGAAGAGGCAGTAGGTATGGGAACCAGAGAGGAGCAAAAGCGATGCTCCTGAGGCAATCTGGATCTTAACTGATCAATGTGCCTGCTCCAGAGGACACCATCCTCCATTTGTACCCTGTAAGACCTGGGGCCTGTGATTTGGGTTATCTCAGCAGGAATCCATAATGGTTCACCCATAAGGTTCTTAGCATAAACAGAATCACC
Source organism: Naja naja (assembly GCA_009733165.1). Classification (NCBI taxonomy): domain Eukaryota; kingdom Metazoa; phylum Chordata; class Lepidosauria; order Squamata; family Elapidae; genus Naja; species Naja naja. The sequence continues at coordinate 3,854,312 of CM019152.1, forward strand.
CACAGTGAATGTGCAATTTTGCTAGTGGAATCTAGTGGTGCGTTGGTGCGTAAGTGGGATGAAGGCGATCAAGGGGAGACCTGAGTTTCCTACCCATCAACAACTCTGCTGGGGACAAATTAGTTGAGGGGTTGGGAGTGATATGCTGAACACTGAGAAGTTTTCAACTCTCTCAGTGATATCCCCTGGACCCAATTGCTGAAGTTTTTCCTTGTAAATCGCCATACGTTCAGCCCGGCCGTTAGCCGAAGGATGCCCAGGGGCTGTCAGGGCATGTCTGATACCCTGTTGTGCTAGATATGATTCAAAAGGTTGGATGTAAATTGAGGGCCATTGTCAGAAACAAGCACATCAGGTATCCCGTGAGTTACAAAAAGCTTTTAAGCTGTTTGATGACAGCTTCAGTTGTGGTGGATGCCATAGGGATAACCTCTAGCCATTTGGAATATGCATCAACTATAATAAGGAAAGTGTGCCCTCTGGTAGGGCCAGCAAAATCAATGTGAATCCTGGACCATGGGCCCCTAGGACATTCCCATTCCTGTGTGGGGGCAAGAGGTGGGGCAGGCCTGACTACCTGACAGTTGGAACAAGATGCAACCCAGTTTTCAACCATTTTGTCAATACCTGGCCACCATACATAACTCCTGGCCAATCCCTTCATTCTGACAATTCCCGGATGATCCTCATGTAACATTTCCAAAACCTCTTTTTGTAGTTTTGCAAGAATAACCACCCTGTTACCCCACAAAATACATCCTCTTAATACAGATAATTCAGTTTGCCTGGATTTGAAAGATTGAGCGAGTTGAGGTAGATCTTGAAGTGGCCAACCCTTCTTAATCCAGCCTATGACAGGAGCCAATAAAGTGTCTTTGGCAGTCTCTCTGGCAATTTGAGCAGCATGTACTGGAAGATTGGCAACAGTTTCTAGAAAAAAGGTATGAGTCTCAGGAACAGGGTCCTCAATGTGTGAAGGAAGTGGGCAGCGACTCAAAGCATCTACATGCCAATGTCTTTACCAGGTCTGTGGATGAGTTTGTATGAATAAGCAGCAAGAAATTCAGTCCATCTCAGCATTCTTGGTGACAGGATCGGGGTTGGTTTGTCCCCTGCCACAATACCTAAAGAGGTTTGTGATCTGTGACAACAGTAAATGTTCTCCCATATAAATACTCATGGAATTTCTTGACAGCTGCTACAATTGCCAAGGCTTCCTTATCCAGTTGGCTGTAGTTCCTCTCGCTTTAGTCAAGGGCGAGAGTAAAATGCAATAGGAGCTTCCCTCCCGTGGGAAGCATATGGCTCAATACCCCCACCCACTCAAAGGGAGGCATCACAAGTCAGAACAACAGGAAGATTCTCAGAGAACTGTATCAGCACAGCATCAGAGTGATTTGTCTCTTGATATTGTTCAATGCAGCTTGTTCCTTCCTCCCCAGACCCAAACAGATTTCTTGTCCAGCAACCTATGTAGGGGTTCTGCAATGGTTGCCTTCTGAGGTAGAAACATATGATAAAAGTTAATGAGTCCCAAAATGCTTGCAGATCTGTTTTGCATTTTGGCCTGGGGGCTTCT